>JAXQQM020066602.1:0-65665 GCA_034641835.2 Pinus albicaulis | reverse complement strand
TTGCACAAGATCTAGGGTTTTGTGAATTAACGTGGAAACCTGAGACCAATGCAAAGAGGAGAAAGGGATTCTTATGATTTACTCCACCGAGTACTAAGTTCATACATCCCGTAAAGAAGTCCTCAAGTAAAGGAGATTCAAACTATGGTTTCCCTTCTAGGACCAACCTAAGGGAAGATATTTTATGAATGAAAACCAATGGGATGCTTGTCAAACCTTGAAGTCTTGTAGATAAGACCCTAAGCTCAAATTCTATGCTCCCAAAATCCACCAATCCACTCTCTAAAGACCCTAAGCTTGAAGCCTAGTCGTCCAAGAAGAGGGTACCAAAATTTTGGAAGAAGAAATTATGGAGGAGAAATAAGTTTGATCACCAAAGGCTATGTGCATATGGAGTCTTAGATGCTTTATATCAGCGAAATGTTTCTTTAAGGAGGTCAAGAATTGATGCCCTAGATACCAACCCTCAACATTTACCTACTTATTATGGTGTTTTGTGGAGAAAAACAATATTTCATCCACTAGGAACATTCATCATTTGCCATATAATGAATAACATATGCAATTCTCAACCAAATAGCTTTCAAAAATTATCTTCAATAAATTAAGACACAATAGCATTGACATAGTTGCAGTGATTCCAAATTGTTGTCGCTGCTACAACCCCGTCCAAAAATTTCCCTTCTTTTAAATTTTGGAGACGCGCAATGATCTTGTGAACTGTCGTCATAAGTCATCAAAATCACGTCTGGTCATACTTTTCTGAGTGTCTAAATCTTCTTCTAAAATCTTAAAGTGATGGTGTTTCATGGATTCACATACCTAACCTATGATGCCTTCAAAGCACACTTCTTCCAAGCATGCCTAACACACTTCTTGGAGATGGTTAGAGGGGATTGTTTTGACAAGGCCATTGAGTGCTTGGATGATAATCGGGAAAAGAGAATTTTGCAGGGAAAGAAGAAGCCTACATCAGTGAGGATGGTTACCACTATGCAGGCTAAACGGAGTTGTATAAAAGGTTGTGCGATGGTTCCACTGCATACCTCTAGTGTCAAGGGTAAGGATGCTGAGGCTGCAAAAATCTTCGAAAGGTATCCGGTATTGTAGCAGTTTCAGGATGTGTTTTTAGTAGAGATTCCAAAGTTACCTCCTCATAGGGAAGTAGACTTTTATATTGAGTTGGTACCAGGGGCAGCACCAACATCAAATTCATCTTACAGGATGAGCATGCTAGAGTTAGTAGAGTTGAAATTGCAGTTGAAGGAAATGCTTGAGAAGGGATACATTAAGCCGAGTGTATAACCTTGGGGTGCAACAGTGTTGTTCGTAAAGAAGAAAGGCGATACTCTTAGGTTGTGCATTGATTACATGCAACTGAACAAGGTGACCATCAAGAACAAGTACCCATTTCCGAGGATTCATGATTTGTTCAATCAGTTGAAGAGAGCAACAGTGTTCTCAAAGATCGATTTGAGATCAGGATATCATCAGGTACGCATCAAAGAAGAGAACATCTACAAGACCGCCTTCAAGACCAAGTATGGGCATTATGATTTTGTTGTAGTTTCATTTGGTTTGACTAATGCCCCAACTACATTCATGTGTTTAATGAATAGTGTGTTGTGTCCTTATCTGGACAAGTTTTTTATTGTATTCATTGATGACATCTTGGTATATTATAAGAATGAGGAAGAGCATGGTGAGCATTTAGCAGAAGTGATGAGATTACTAAGAGCGCATCAGTTATATCCTAAGCTTAGCAAGTTTAGTTTATTTCAGATAGAGGTACACTACTCTAGACATTTTGTTTTCCAAGGAATGCATAGCAGTAGATCCAGAAAATATAAAGGCCATCATGGATTGGGTAGCTCCTAAGAATGTGGAGGAAGTCAGATCATTTATGGGATTAGCAGATTAATACAAAATCTTCATAAGGTACTTCTCATAAATTGCATATCCTATAACACCTTTTAAGAGGAAAGGTAAGAAGTTTGAATGGACATAAGAATGTGCAACTAGTTTAGAGCAGTTGAAGCAATTTTTGACCAATGCTCCAGTTCTTAAGATTGCATATCCGAATAAAGAGTTCATGGTATTTACATATGCTTGTAAAAGAGGACTTGGTGGAGTCCTTTGCAGGAGGGGCATGTGTTGAGTCTCAAAAGTGCTTTCCATATTCATACATATTTCTATTATGTCATGAATTACTAGCTTTATTTACAGCCATTTGGACCTAAACCCTGCTAATCACAACCATTTCTCATAAATATGCAGAATCTCGTTTTCCAAAGTTATTTATTTTATGTATTATAAGTGAATTTATGATTAGAAACTAGAAAATTAACATAGTTTCATATATCTATATATGTGTTATGAGTTTTGTGACATGTATAGGTCAAAAGGAGACTTCTAGAAGACCCTTATGTGGCACACTAAGGCCAAATTCGAATTTGGTTGGAGAAGATTATGGGATCAAGAGGATATCAAAGGAAAGGTTGACTTGGCCTTGGAAGGGCTTTGATCAAGGGTCTAGGTCTTGGAATTTATCAATTAAAGTTTCTATATGAATAAAAATTCATTTGGGTTTTCCTCTCAAGATTAGAGAGGTTTTGGCTCTGGTTGATCGCCTATATCTTGTATCCTTTATCTCATTTTTATACATATTTTGGTTGTTTTTTGATGAAGAAAACTTTAATAATAATCAAGAGAAAAAAATAAACTAATCTAAAAATGTAAAATCACATCACATCACCCAACATGATGCATTTGGAGAGCTTTTCTCAACTCTTCCCCATGTATAAAGGTGGGTTGGTAGTGTTGCAAGCCTTATCTATATACCCATGTAGAGGGTTGCTCTAGAACTCCCAACTCTACTCCTCTTGTTTCCTTGTGAGGGACTTGAGTTGTTCCTCAACATTAGACAACTTGGTCATTGATTCAACACATACCCTATGAGCTCCTCAATTTTCCTATTCTCTTGTAAGATAGTGTCTCAGGTTGTCGAGACTCTTTGCTTTACCATCATAGGATCTGTCTTGAAATGCATGATCTTTTCCCGAAATTCCTCTACTGGCAATTCTGGTGCCCTGTTGAGTGTCTCTGTACCTTTCTGCACCGAATGCCCAACGACCA
The DNA here is from genome assembly GCA_034641835.2 of Pinus albicaulis. NCBI lineage: Eukaryota > Viridiplantae > Streptophyta > Pinopsida > Pinales > Pinaceae > Pinus > Pinus albicaulis. The sequence goes on along the minus strand of JAXQQM020066602.1, from coordinate 62,530 downwards.
CTGTGTTAGACGTAATAAAGAACCTAACATTAATTGTCAATTCAGGAGTTCTTAAACTTAGAGGCGCAACACTAGAAATGCCAGAGAAGGACTTCAACAACCTACACTATTTAATACAATGACACCACACCATTCTGGAAGCTGGAAAAAAAGAAAGTACTTTGCAAAAATTTAAATAAAAGGGACTCTCAATTCATTGTGAACAACCTTGATCAATGAAGTAAACATTTAGGATTATCTTCATTGTAGTTATGAGACAGAGAGGTTATTAGGCTATTCAGGATATCTCTCTTCCTCAAAGATGTTCCTTCCTACACTAAACTATTGTTCTGTACTACAACCTTATTCTTGTACTAGAACATTTTTCCTACGCTGGAATAAAGTTTATGCACCAGAAGTGTGCTCTGTACCCACACTGAAGATTTTGAACTTCATACAGGAGCTCTGAATCTGTGTAACAAAGCACTCTGTTCCTATACCAGGATATCATTTCATGTACAAGAACAGAGGCTCATGTACCAGAAAACCAATATTCCTATACTTGGTTTCCAAATCACTTGTGAAAATTAAAGAGTGTGTTTAACTAAAGAAATAAAGTTCAAAGCAAATAGAACTTGAAAGTAAACCATCATAAGCAAAAGGATTCTTCAACCACTCTTAGATTCAAAAATAAGAAATTCTTTTAAAAGTCAAAGTAAATCTTTATAAAACAACAAAATTCCTTCATGCAAATAAAGAATTTAATTGATCCATGTGTCAACAGGCTTTCCTTGAGTTGATTGTTTACCATATGATTTAGATATGCACTTAAAAATGTTTTAACTCAAAAGTTCGTTTAAGGATTTAATATTAAGTTCAACTCTTCCCATAAAATTATTAAGTGCAAGCTTAGATCTTTATATTGCGACAATGTTCATTCCAAGTTTATCAACGCAAATTAATCATTAACTAAACTTTAAATAATAAAAATGCTCCCTCTCAAAAATAAATTCACCATTGGCAAGAATAAATAAAGAGCTTGCAAAAAAAAAAAAAAAGAACTTACAAAAATAAACCAAGGAACTTTGACTTGCAGAAACGAGAATGCACTGATGCGGGTAGCGTAACTGCACTCTTCTTGCAAAAATATAACAAGCATCAAAAGGGAAAATGTATAACTTAATAAACTTACACGATCAAGCCCACACACCACGGATCTGTGATACACAATTTGTAAAGGAATTAAAGCATGTTACTTATGAAAGAAATATATATATATATATATAATATGCTTCACACTTTTCACTTAAATTAAATTAACACACCTTTAACAAAGGGAGAACAAGCTGGGTTGGTTGGGTCCTAGCCAACCAACTCGTTTCCCTGTTACGAAATATGGAAACTTAGACACTCAACAATGCATCGCCGTAAGATTGAAACGTGAAAATAGAATTACATGGCACATTCCTTTGTATTATATTCCAAATGAGAAAACGTAAATCGTGAGATCCGAATCCAACCCAGAAAGAGGGTGATACCAAAATAATTACAATTCACAAAAATTTTGTAGCATCGCCCCTATTTCCTATCAGAATTCTACATTAAATGCAATCCATTATGCCTACGGCTATAACAAAAACATAACAATAGTTTAAACTAAGCGTTTTATATGTTACAAAATGCTAATTTGAGGCATATGGTCAGAATCCTAATCTTTAATGTCCACTAATTTCTCTCCTGCTCCGAGCACGACTCGTGATGCACTGATCTTTAATAAAAGATCTGCATGGTTGGCGAGCTGTCACTTGAGTGCAGGAACCACCAGGTGGTGTCGGAATGTGTGGTACATGAATGAATGGTACAGGAATGATACATGGTATAGGAACGTGTGGTGCAGGAACTTGGCATCCATTAGAATTGGCATATAATCAACTCTGTAAACCTGCAAACACAAAAACTATTATTAATGATGTTTTTAATGTTTAAATCTCATTAATACAAGGGAATAGAAAATACTTACTTATTATCTTTGAGAATGCACAAAACTACAATAATAAATTATTCAAGCTAAAAAGAAGCATGAGGGATTTCGAGTAAAAGGTGATATAAAGCAAGGAAAAACAAAGGCCCAACCTGCCCCCATGTTGACCTTCTTGCATGTCCTCATGCAAGGAAATCAATTGTTGTATTCTCGTTCCCTTGCAAAAAAAACAAGATTAAAACATTTATGGATACTAGTAATAATATTAATAATGTTCTTGCAATTCTGTGGGATCAATATTTCCTTCACTAGATACAGCTTGTTCCAAAAATAGAGTGTCTGTTGGACTCTCTGTTTATTTCGACTAATTTCAAGAAAATATAACACAAAATCTACCATAGGAATACCAAGGACGATGTTATTATTGAATAAAATAGCCAACTATTAAAATTTCCACAAACATCTCTGGGGCATCCTTGATCAGAATTTTTAATTTAATATCCTCATTGTAAATATGAATGACATGATTTGAAAGCCATGGTGTTAAAAATAATCATAATAATACTTTCCCATAGTGACCATTTTACCATTATCCATGTATAGTTGAAGCTCCAGTTTTCTAGGCAAGGTGAAGTACCTACACTAAGGGCCCCACATCCATAAAAACAAATTATTACAAAAAGATAGAACTCCAAGGCATACCACCAAAAGGATCTTAGATCCATGCTCAGAGATATGATAATTAATTCGGGAAAAACAAAAACAACCAAGTGAATAATAGTGTAAAGTTAACTTTAATACCACAGGCATGGCCCTGCTGCTAGCAGGCGTCAATAGCCTCGACGGGGATGCCTTTTAACCCACTAAATGCCTGTGTCCCATCTATTAGATATATATTCATAGTTATTTGAAAGAATTTACTTTTTTTTTAAATTAATTGAAGGCCACTGTCTCGACTTGGTAACCAGTGAACGACAATTCCATTAACAAGAACTAACAAGAAAAAACAAGTTGGCTCGTGATGTGACCTCTTGTCTTCCATGGCTTGGTAACCAATATGGTAATGTAGTTATTGTTAGGACCCATGATCATGGTAGTTCGGCTCGTAATGACACCTCCTATCCATAAATTAATCTATCTTATAAAAAAACTATGATTATAATGAACCTTAAATAGGTTACTTAATAGTTGGGTAGGCAATCCTACTTCTTAAGAGCATGAGATGGCATGAAAATTTTTTAAATACTAATATTTATTGGTTGGTACTTCTACCGTGATGACTCATTTTAAATAAAACATCTTAAATAATGACTAAAACTTCCTCTAATTTATCATGCCAGAGTTCTTGTGAAAACGTGTTATATTTTTGTAGGTGTGGTCCACCATATGAGGATTATCATCAAGACCTTCAAAAAGGATCTTGAAAAAAAATTATGGATGATAGTTATTGGTCAATAATCAAAGTCACTTTATAAAATATGAGACATTAAGAGTGAATTTCTTTTGAAAAGTTTTACCACGAGAGTGCATAATAATAGAAACTTCAAAAGTTATGCTTTAGGGAATTACAGTTTCAAGAGTGTTGTTTTATTTCAAATGACATCTTTATTCATTAACCTACCCTATTTTAAAGAGAGGAAGATCACTTTTAAGTGTAGGCATACTTCCAATGTAGACATGTACATAACATAATGCTAAATATATTCACACATAGTTCTAAATAATAAACCTCGATACATACCAAAGTTTGAGAAACAAGTTTCTTTGATTGATATGGTACCAAGAGTTGTCGAATGATGAGGGAATGATGTGTTTATGACTGTTTGAAACCATGATTCAATGAGATCCACATATTGATGATTCTCCAACTCGTACACTAGCCAGACGAAACTATTAGCCTATGTGAACATCATGAAGTTCTACGTTGACACCACCAATTCTCGACCCACCGTGCCTAGGAAGGAAACATGTTCATGCTAAGTTCTCCATAACCTATACTACGTGACCTATACTATGTGTACTACATGCATAAACTATGTTGGTGCAGGAATGAAAAGCTATATAGTCAGCCACAGCGAAACTAGTTAGTACTTGATGGGGTTTACTACTCCTTTTATCACCCAGAAATGGAATTGATGTGGAAAAGCGTCTCTCGTTAACGTTTCTATCCCACAGGGTGAGTTAGCAAGGTTCTCCCACTCCATCATGGGGGTTGGTTGAGGGCCATATTTGTCCCTTTCTTTTGGTTCCCTATCGGTTCAATAAGGTCTTACTGGGGGGTATTTCCACCCTTCCTTATTTATTTCCTTACTCCGTGAAGCTATCTCATAATACAAATATTCCACAGCTTGATGTTTACTCTCTTTAGATTGACAAGGATGGTTAAGGGAAATTCTAGGGTTTTCTTCTTGGTGAGCTTTAACAATAGTTTTCGAACAAGTTCCAATCATAGATTTCTCCTCTTGGTTTATGGATTAAACTTTCTTCCCGTGGTAAATGTTGGGTGGTAATAGGGGAAGTTTCTGAATTCACTCCTCTCCCCTATCTAAAATATATGGCATTACATTTAGTAGGGGAGTGAGTAGGAAAAATAGGTGTTTTAAATTGATGTGTAACTTGATTATCAAATTTAGGATTTGGTTGCACAAATGACTGGGACCATAGAGAAGGATAACATGGTGGTGCATTGGACACGAATTGTAGTTGTTGTGGCATAGGTAATGAAGTTTGCATGGGGAAATTCCCTAGAGAGGAAGCTCCAAACCATCCTTGAGGTTGTGGGAGTATATGGCTCGAGGGAGAGGTCCAATGTGGCCATAAGGTGGGGTATTGAATCAGAGGAGGATTATAAGTATTCCATGCAATGGTAGGGTTATAGCTCTGCTGAGGAACTTGTTGAGGATAATAAATATTATTCCAAGTATTAAATGGTAAGTGAAAAACATCACCTGCTCTTATCAGATTTAAAGGTTCTAAAAAATCATCTTTAACTCCTTTGAGTAGGAGTGTTTTGAAGGTCTCTTTTTCCAAATTATGTTTATGTTTTGATTTTTGAAGGTTGTATCGAAATCACTCAACATATTCATACTAAATTTCATTTTCCACTTGTGTTATTCCAAAATATCTTCATCGGCGTGGAAGTGGTATTGGTATTTCTTCAAGAATACATTCTTCATGTCTTTCCATGTTTGAATGTAGTTCCCTCCAAGGCTCATGAACCATCGAAGAGTTGCTGCTTTTAGAGTAAGAGGAAACAATTACAACCTCTGAGAATTAGTAAAATACCCATATCCTCTACAAAGTACTTCAAACTTAAAGAAGAATGTATCGGGGTCTTCATTTTCCAAACAATGAAATTTTGGTAGTGAAGATGGGGGAATACTATGCATTTGTGACATTCTTGGATCTTTGATAGGTAATTCAAAAGTAACAATGTTTGTCGTTTGTTACTAAATGAACAGAGGTTACCCATATACTACTTCAAGACTCCCTCTACGAGTTTTCCTTCCAACTGATAAATGAAATACATGCATTGGATGATTGATATTAGCCTCAAGCTCCTCATTGAAAAATGCCTTGAAATTCCATTTCTCTGTTTTCAACAAGCTAGTTGGTATATCTTGTTAGCACGTGGTTGAATACATTGGGGGGAGGGGGTGTGTTTTACACCACTCAAGAAATGAAAATACCTTAAAAATAATGCAGGAAAGTAACAAATTCGAAGAATCAATTCTAAGGAAATAAACTTTGCGAGAAAAAACACGTAAAGAGCAAACCAAAATGCAACAGGTTAGCCAAGGTCAATCCCCTAGGCACCTCCCCGAAAACGACGCCAAATGTTGGGCGTAATAAACAACCTAACATTTAATTGTCAATCCGAGAGTTATTAAACTTAGAGGCACGACATTGGATGTAGAAATTTGAATAACTGATATTTTATCCACTGAGATTCTCCTGATCACACACTATTTTATCTTCATGCACAATACAGAATCTCTTCTACCATTGATCATTAATTGCGGAAATAAAAATATTCGCATGCGTACATTAAAACCATAAACAATCACACATATGAACACAATATTTCATGGGAAAGCTTAAAGCTAAAAACCCCAACTATCTGTATATTATATTTCATAGATATCATGTAACAATCATTGTACAAAGCTCCTCACAAGCTCTCATTACAATATCCAATTGCTACACACTAATCAAGCTAGATCTAGCAAAACACATGCTCCAATATCTGCCACCTGATAGCCTACCTCTATTGCGTAATCAATGCTATGGGATGGCTTCATTAAATAGATAAACCACCCGGCTTGTACTGCGCAATCCTCATGGGCTTCTCCACCTATCTGTGTGTTGCAAATAGAAACTGTATAGTCACAACTGATAGTTAACCTGCTCTTTCACCTATCTCTGCACTGGTCTCCACTGAAACTGTCCATGCACTGAAGTTAACTGATGTATTCTTTAGTTGATTAATGAGTTTATAATTAGTGAATTAATTAATAATTAATTCACACCACTTTCACTAATTGTATCAATCAGTTAAACTAGATACAAATAGCTCAACTATGTTTAGATTAGTTAAACTGAACACAACTCCATTAACTTCCTCAATCAACTCCACCAAACTCTGTCACATGAGTTCTAACTGAAGTATCCATGCAATAGCTCCACATAACCCTCAGAAATAGCGTAATTCCTTCTGTCAGCTCCTGTGCCACATCTGTGCACTTAACTGAAGTGCTCCAAGAGAATAAGATAATGTTTAGAGTCCAAATATTATTAAGAGCCAATAATATTCGACATATCTATTTTTAGACTGGCAATCTAAAAATAGATTCCGCCCAATATGTCTAAAAATAGAAGTCCATCTATTTTTCCAACTTGACCAACCATCCACAAATAGCATCCTACAACTCATAGAATATGATCGACATGTCTAAAATAGACATAGTCTAAAAATAGACTTGCGCCAAAAATAGCCTGTGGGCCCACTTAGTGAAGGCGACTTCTTTCCACTAAGCTCATCATCTTGTTGCAATCTCAACACTCTCTCTCAACAAGATAGGGATTATCTGCCACCCCTATCCTGCCTCTGTGGTATTCGAATTTTCTCCTGGTGAGCGCCTTCGTCAAGATATCAACATCCTGATCCTCCGTGGGAATGTATGAAAGTAACATGATCTTCCGCTGCACACAATCTCTGATATGATGATACTGGATGTTAATGTGTTTAGATCTATCATGAAATACTGGATTAACCGAGAGTTTGATGCAACTCTGATTATCACAATAAATCACAGTAGGCTCTAAGTGTGAACCGAACAACCCGACCAGGATCTTCCTCATCCATATAGCCTCACATGCAGCCAAACTCGCTACCATATACTCGGCCTCTGCTGAACTGAGTGCCACGAATCTCTGCTTCCTGCTGTACCAAGAAACTGTTGTCGACCCGATACTGAAAATCCCTCCAGATGTGCTCTTTCTGTCCGTTGGGCTCCCTGCCCAATCTGCATCCGTGAAGCCACATAGCCTCACCTCATCCGACTGTCTGTACCATAATCCATATCCCAATGTGCCTCTGAGATATCTCAATACATGCTTCCCCGCCTTCCAAAAGAGCTTGGTAGGCTTAACCATAGCTTGTGAAAATTGGTTAACTGCATAGCATATGTCGGGTCGTGTATTGACCAGATACATAAGCGACCCCACCAACTGTCGATAAACAGTGGCATCCACTACCTCCGCTGAAGTAGCATCCTCCTTCCTCCAACCACCAGGAAGAGGAGTATCAACAAGCTTGCAGCCATGCATGTTGAACTTCTCCAGTATCTCCCGGGCATACTTACCTTGAGAAACAAACAGTCCATCACTGCGCTGCCAAATTTCCAATCCCAGGAAATAATGAAGGAGGCCCAAGTCCTTCATCTCAAACTCTTTTGCAAGATCATACTTGCATGAGAGTATCAACAGCTCATCACCTGTCAAAATCAAATCATCTACATAAAGTACAATGATCAGCAACTTACCCTCCACCACTATTTGGTATAGGTTTAGATCCGCCTCACTCTTGGAGAATCCAAGTCTGGTGAAATAATTGTCTATCCATGTGTACCAAGCACGAGGTGCTTGTTTCAACCCATACAATGCTCTCTTGAGCCTGCACACATGCGACTCGCTGTTGAAGATCTCGAAACCTTCGAGCTGATCTATGTAAACCTCCTCCTCAATGACTCCGTTGAGGAACACAATCTTCACATCCATCTGATGAATGTGCCACCCCATCTGCACTGAGAGAGCAAGAATCGTCCGTATGGAAGAATACCTTGCGACAGGTCCAAAGGTCTCCTCATAATCGATCCCCTCAATCTGTGAAAAGCCTCGGGCAACAAATCTTGTCTTGTACTTCTCCAAACTCCCATCAGCTGCCTGCTTCACTTTGTAGATCCATCTCGAACCCACCACTAATTTCCCTTCTGGCCTCGGGACAATCTCCCATGCACTGTTTCTGACAATCGAATCATACTCTTCCACCATGGCATCTACCCATGCAGGATCCTCCACAGCTTCCTCGAAAGAGGATGGCTCTGTCACGATACACTTGCTCATAAGAGCCATGTATCAAGTATACTGGTAAGGTGACTGTCTCTGTCTACGCTATGATGTAGGTTCTCCTACAACCTTCTCTGCATCTTGAGCCAGTCACTCAGCTTCTGTAGTGCGCTTCCGCCCTCTAATGGTTGGCGCTGCTTGAGTGGTCTCTTCCACTCCATGAACCTCATCTTGTGGCTGATCCACATCTTGAGGCTCATCCTTAGGAACTAATAGCTCCTCATCTGCATGCAAGTGTGGCTCCCTCTCAATCGAATACTTCATGGCTTTCTCCTCATGAAATTTGATATCTTGTCGCACAACAGTCTTCTGACTATCTGGCAACTACACATGATAGTTGTGGGGTGTTTCTGTGTACCCCACAAATATCCCAACCTCTGCGGTCGGCTCCAGCTTCTTCCTGGCATCCTTCGTCACATGAATGTAAACAGGTGAGCCAAAAATCTTCAAATGAGAAATATTAGGCTTCTTACCAAAAAACGCCTCTTCGGGTGTACTCATGCCAAGTACTCTATGAGGACAATGGTTTTGCACATAAACCGCAGTGTTGCATGCCTCAGCCCATAAGTGTATGGGAAGGCCCCGATCATGTAACATCGCCCGTGCAACACCCACGATCGTTCTATTCTTCCGCCGCAACCCCATTCTGCTGTGGGTTGGTGAGGCTATGAGCTCTCTTCACCCTTCATACCGAAAAAGTCCTTGAATTCGCCAGAGATGAATTCACCACCATTGTCACTCCTAAGAGCCTTCATCTGCTTCCCCGATTATTTCTCAACCAGTGCCTTGAACTCACAGAACTTTGAGTATGTCTCACTCTTCTTTTACATGAAGAAGATCCAGCACTTTCGAGAAAAATCATCAACAAATATCACATAGTACCTGTGCTTTGCTGTCGAAGCTACTGAGAAAGGTCCACACACATCTGTGTGAATTCTTTCAAGGATCGCCATGGTGCAACTATCCTTCTCATGAGAGGTGGCTTTCACAATTTTTCCCAAAGTACATCCCTTACACTGATCTGACTGCGCAAGTGTACCTTTGGGAAGCCCAGTGGAAATCTGCTGCAGTATCTTCAAAGCTCCATGGTGAAGGTGGCCCAATCTCCGGTGCCACAACTCGCCATCATCCCGGCTCACCACTCCTTCTACCTTGCCTTCCACTGTTGCGCATCCATCTACCTGCAATTAATAAAGGTTCTTAACTCGAACCCCTATCCTCCGGGTCTCACCAGTTGCCTTACTACGCAAGAAAGCCTTTCCCTCGCTAAAGACAACATCATATCCCTTGTCTTCTAACATGGCCACAGAGATAAGATTCTTCTTCAATCCTGGAACATGCATCACTTCCTTCAATATGAAGGGCTTACAAGACTCCCTCTCAAAGGAAATGGTACCGATACCGGTCGCACTATATCTACCTTCATCTCCCATCTCGATGTGCACTCCAAGATCTTTCTCATCCAGATCAGTAAACAAATCTCGATCTCCTGTCATGTGAAAAGATGCACCACTGTCAAGACACCACACTGAACCCATCACACTTAAGACCAAGCATGCGATCAGCAAAAAATCCAGCGCAAACTGCGAGGCTAAGGCCTCTCTAGCTGCAGATCCAGCAGCATGCTTATTTTTCTTCTTCTGTGGACAATTAGTGGCGTAATGTCCGTGTTGGTGACAGTGAAAGCACTTCACCTTGGACATGTCCTGCTTCTTGCCTTTCGCACCAGATTGAGAGGCATTCTTCTTGCTCTTCCCCTTATTTGCTTTGGCAGCCAAAGCGCAATTTTCTTCATCAGAGTTCTTTGATGAATATCCGTCCCTGGTACTTCGCCTTATCTCCTCTTGCACAAGATCCGACCAAAGTCGCTCCCATCCTGGCAATTTCTCCCGACCATTGACAAAGTCCTGATAGGAATGCCAACTCTTGACCAAGGAGAGCCAGCTCCACCAAGTCCTCGTCATCCTTGATCCACCCCCACACTTCCCAGCTCATCCCTGCACTGGAAAAACTTCGTGAGGTACTTGGGCATACTGTCGCCTTTCTCCATTTTTATGTTCCTGAGTTTATCCTTGAGCGCCAACTTCCTCTGGTCACTCTTGCTTTGAAATAAATCTGTAAAAGCTTTCCACATCAAGAATTGAGTAGCCTTACCATGAAGGCTGGACACTATGTGATCTTTCACACCTTCCAACAGAATTCTTCGACACTTTGTTGTCTTCTTTTGCCATGCGTCAAGTGCAGCAGCATCGCTAGAAGCAGGTCTTGGAATTTCTGCATCTATGAACTCTTTCAACCCATTATCATCCAGCACTACCTCCATCCTGTCCTTCCATGCAATATAATTTGAGTTGCCCTCAAGGGCATACTCCAATCGCAATCCGTTGAAAGACATCTCAACTTTGACACCAAGAAAACACTGCTGCAAATTCGAATTCCACCAACTCAAAACTAAACCGCTTCAATGTTTTTGCAATTGCTCCAATGATCAATATCGCTCTGATACCATGTAGAAATTTGAATAAATGATATGTTATCCACCGAGATTCTCCTGATCACACACTATTTTATCTTCATGCACAATACAGAATCTCTTCTACCATTGATCATTAATTGCGGAAATAAAAACAATCGCATGCGCACATTAAAACCATAAACAATCACACATATGAACACAGTATTTCATGGGAAAGCTTAAAGCTGAAAACCCCCAACTATCTGTATATTATATGTCATAGAGATCATGTAACAATTATTGTACAAAGCTCCTGACAAGATCTCAGCACAATCTCGAATTGCTACACACTAATCAAGCTAGATCTAGCAAAACACATGCTCCAATCTCTGCCACCTCATAGCCAGCCTCTATTGCGTAATCAATGCTGAAGAATGGCTCATAAATAACTTCGAACCACCTAGCTTGTATTGCGCAATCCTCATTGGCTTCTCCACTCACTATTTGTTGCAAATCATGCAACTGTATAGTCACAACTGATAGTCACACTGCTCTTTCACCTATCTCTTCATTGGTCTCCACTGAAACTATCCATGTACTGAAGTTAACTGATGTATTCTTTAGTTGATTAATGAGTTTATAATTAGTGAATTAATTAATAATTAATTCACACCACTCTTCACTAGTGTATCAATCAGTTAGACTAGATACAACTAGCTCAACTATGTTTAGAATAGTTAAACTGAACACAACTCCATTAACTCCTCAATCAACTCCACCAAACTCTGTCACATGAGTTCTAACTGAAGTATCCATGCAATAGCTCCACATAACCCTCAGGAATAGCGTAATTCTTTCTGTCAGCTCCTGTGCCACATCTGTGCACTTAAATGAAGTGCTCCAAGAGAATAAGATAATGTTTATAGTCCAAATATTATTAAGAGCTAATAATATTCGACATATCTATTTTTAGACTTGCAATCTAAAAATAGATTCCGCCCAATATGTCTAAAAATAGAACTCCATCTATTTTTCCAACTTGACCAACCCTCCACAAATAGCATCCTGCAACTCATAGAATCATGATCGACATTTCTAAAAATAGACATAGTCTAAAAATAGACTTTGCGCCAAAAATAGCCTGCGGGCCCACTTAGTGAAGGCGACTTCTTTTCACTAAGCTCATCATCTTGTTGCAATCTCAACATTGGAAATGCCAGAGCGGTGATTAGGCTATTCAGGATATCTGTCTTCCTCAAAGATATTCCTTCCTGCACTAAATATTTGTTCCTCCACTGCAACAACGTTCGTGTACTGGAACATTGTTTCTACACTGGAATGAAGTTTATGCACCAGAAGTATGTTTTGTATCTGCACTGAAGATTTTTACCTTCATACAGGATTTTTTACCTTCATACAGGAGCTTTGAATCTATGTACCAGATCACTCTGTTCTTGTACCAGAATATCAGTCCCTGTACCAAAACAGAGGTTCCTGTAAAATAAAACCAGTATTATTGTACTTGGTTTCCAAATCACTTGCGAAAATTAAATAGCATGTTTAACTAAAGAAATAAAGTGCAAAGCAAAAATAACTTGAAAGTAAACCCTCATAAGCAAAAATATTTTTCAACCACTCTTGGATTCATAAATAAGAAATGCTTTTAAAATTCAAAGTAAATCCTTATAAAACAACATACTTCCTTCATACAAATAAAGGATTTAACTAATCCATGTATCAACGGGCTTTCCTTGAGATGAATTTTTACCATATGATTTAGATCTGCACTTAAAAATGTTCCAACTCAAATTTTTTTTTAAGGATTTAATATTAAGTTGAACTCTTCCCATAAAATTATTAAGTGCAAGCACAAATCTTTGTATTGCGACAATGTTCATTCCAAGTTTATCAATGCAAATTAATCATTAGTTGAACTCTAAATATTAAAAATGCTTCTGCTCATAAATAAACACCACTGACAAAAAAAAAAAAATATCTTGCAAAAAAAAATAAAAAGAACTTGCATAAATAAACCAAGGAACTTTGACTTGCATAAACGAGAATGCACTAGTGCGGACAACGTAACTGCACTCTTCTCGCAGAAATATAACAAGCATCAACAGGGAAAATGTAGAAGTTAAGAATATTATATGATCAAACCCACAGACCACGGATCTGTGACACACGATTTGTAAAGGAATTAAAGCATGTTACTTATGAAAGAAATATATATAATCTACTTCACACTTTTCACTTAAATTAAATTAACACACCTTTAACAAAGGGAGAATGAGCTGGGTTGGCTAGGCCCTTGCCAAACAACTTGTTTCCCTATTACGAAATCTGGAAACTAAGTCACTCAAAAACGCATCACCATAAGATTGAAACATGAAAATAAAATAGCATGGCACAATCATTTGTATTATATTCCAAATGAGAAAATGTACATTGTGAGATCCAAATCCAGCCCAGAAATATGGCGATACCAAAATAATTACAATTCACAAAATTGTTGTAGCATCACCCATATTTCCTATCAGAGTTCTACATTAAATACAAGCCCTTAGGCCTACGACCGTAACAAAAACATAAGAACAATTTAAACTAAGACTTTCGGCTATTACAAAATGCTAATCTGAGGCATATGGCCAAAATCCTGATCTTTAATGTTCGTTGATTTCTCTCCTGTTCTTAGCCCAACTCGTGATGAACTGATATTTAACGAAAGATCCACATGGTTGGTGATCTGTCACAGGAGTGCAGGAACCGCCAGCTGGTGCAAGAATGCATGGTGCAGGAACTTGGCCTATATTAGAATAGGCATATAATCAACTCTGTAAAACTGCAAACACACAAACTATTATTAACGATGCTTTTAATGTTTAAATCTCGTTAAAACAAGGGAATAGAAAATACTTACTTATCATCTCCGAGAATGCACAAAACTACGACAATAACTTATTCAACTTAAACAAAAGCATGAGGGATTTCAAGTAAAAGGTGATATAAAGGAAGGAAAAACAAAGGCCCAACACACAACTTCAACTTGAGCCTTTGACCGACTCTCTGGGAATGGTTCATTTTGCACATTATGTCTGTCATGATTCTGCTCATGATCATGCTCATCATGATGGTTCACTATGGATGGCTCCTCACTCAAATATCCCCGGTCTCCTCCATCTGTGAAGACAATATGTTGTTCATTCTCTTCAATTGTCGAACATAGATGCACTATACTTGAATGTTCATATTCTTTAAGGACATTCCCTAGGGATCTATGGACTCAGTTATATAGGAGGCTACCTCATCAATACCATTAGGTAGAATTTTCTCGTGCACTTCCAAATTCTTGTCATCTTGCAACCCTCCCTGAATAATTTCATGTTGTTGCTCACCATCCTGAAGATCAATAGACCCAACTACATAAGACTCCCCATGATATGAATGAATATCCTCTTGTTCTATTTTTGTTTCCTCCTTCATATCACATGGAAAGGAATGGTTAAGGGCCCAAGGTCCCTTGTAGTTGATTGAGGCACAAAGATGGTTTCACACTCCTTTCCGATTTTGAAGGTGTCCTCTTGGAATATTTTGTTATCTTCTTTCAACTCCTTAACATGAGGTGTTGATTGAACCTCATCCTCCACATCATGTGGAAAAAAGGCACAAACATGTCCATCTTCCATCTTGGAAGGAATTTCTACATTAGAATTTTACATCAAAGTTGTAGAAAAATATGAGCTTTGTGGAAAAGATGGTGGTTTATCACCATTTTTTTAACCTTATTACTTTATTTGAGAACCTTATCCTCTTGAAGATCTATAGCCTTCACCTTGCTTTTGTGAGTTCCTATCTTCATAGAGGACCCTCACCATCTTTGACATGTCCCAAAAAGCCTTTTTGAAGCTTTCATCTTTTGTTAGGTTTGTATGCTCTCCTCGTTGAGACATGCTTACTGAAGCCTCAGAAATATCTAGAGATAAAACTTGAGGTGGAGCTTGTAGCAACTCTGGCCTCCTCCTTGTTCCAACTTCCAAATATGCACCAATAAGTTTTTCTTCTCCTCTCTAGATATTTAACCTTGTAAGCATTTTCATCCTGCAAATAGTCAAACCCTCTTTGCACAAGCAACACAAGCTAACAATAAGTCTGTATCTCTGATACCTACTTGATATGAATGGAGGAGTATTAGTGAATGCTATGCTAAGTACCTCTTTCAGATTTTAAACATGATTGCTTCTTATGTGCATAGATTTGAGCTGAACAACAAATTAATTTAATGGTTTCTTTTAAGTGTATTTCAATAGTTTAATTCCATGAAAAAATTGCAAATCATGAAATCATCAAACACTTGAAAGGAAATATGCATCAAACCACAAGACAAAAGAAAATGATGAAGGAGTTCACCCCTCCTAGGCTACATCTCCTGGCCTGTCAACATGACTAGACCACTCTTGTATTCAGTGTCAAAAGTACATATCAATTTGATGCCAATAACATGTGGCTATTACCCCTTCAAGGTAATGTTCTTCTGCATAAGAACTCTCACAATATCAACAACATGACATATCTCCTACAAATATGACATTCTTTCACTATTGAGAGCTAGAAGCCCCTCACATACACCCTTCAATTCCACACTGAGGAATACAATAAAAAAAATTCATGAAACAGCGTTGAACCATGCTGGTCATAGTTGCTGCAAAAAGTTTTCTAGAATTGGGAAAACCCCTACAAGGTCTCCTCCATGCTCAACTGCTTCCAACACTGCATCAAACATCTGATTGATCCATACACCTTACTTTTCAAACCTGCAATATGACCCTAAATATATGATCAAATCAGTAAACAGAGGTTACTAATGGATTCACAACATCCAAAAACCCCTAAGTATCCTCTTATAGCGCTTCAATTGGTCTTCAGGTGAAGCAGACATAGTGTCCTCTTCTGGTGGCCCTAGGCATCTTTAATATTAAAGATGGAAAATCAATTCCATAATTTCTCCTCTACCTCCAAGGACTACACCAATGAGTTAGGAATGCTTGAAAATGGCTATCTAGCCTCTTCCTGTGCTCAATTTGGTCGAAAACTGCCCAAGTTATGACTTCTTCCAGTGTCTCCTAGGAAACCTCCGCTAAATTTGGCAAACCGGAGTTAACTGGGGTTAAACTGGCACTTTCCTCGAATTTGGAGGTCCGCCAATTAGTGCACAATTAATTTTCAAGTGGAGTTAATGCCCTAATTAAGCACACTTAACGCGCTAACTCCACACTTATTCGAATCCGCATTAAGGTTGTGGATTAGTGCTAATAAATATGATTATGGGTTAATAATCATGGTTTAAATATTTAATCATCCGCATTAAGGCTTGCTCCCACCAGCGGTCATGGCTGGTGGTCCCATGGTCTGGGGGCTGGTCCTTTGAGGTTGGCCCCTATTACCCCCGACATTGCAATTGTATTAATATAATATAAACCAACGGTTATGTATTGTAAGGACTTCCGGTAGGTGAGACGGTATTGTGTGCGCGTAGTGTGGGGAAGGTCGCGGGGTCGAACCTGACCTCCGCTCGACCTTTTATATATAAATTTTGCACCATTGTATAATCCAATAGGGGGGGCATGTGGTGGCCTTAGGCTACTCCACGTGTCCTCACCTGGTTGGTCATTCAACTTCCACTAAAATGCTGACAACGAACCAAAATTTCAACCAACCACCAGCTGACACTTTTCAACTCCTCATTAGATCGTAGAAAAAGTAAAATTGACCAAAATGTGACCCTGCACAATCAACTGCCATGTCAGCAGTATGGACTGTTGACTAGGTAGTTGACCGTCATTTTTTTTAAAATTTACCTGTTTGAGAAAATGGACAACAAGCTCTAACTTTCACATATGGAGTCAGTTTTCGATGAGACAAAGCGCACTAGATTCCAAGCGGCGAGCACTTCACGGTCGTTTAGGTTCCATATGATTATGAGAAATTTGATTTTTTGGCTTAAATTTGAACCCCTGATCAAGCTTTTTGATAGTTCTTGAGGCCTTGAGATCTACTATAACCATTAATTTCAAAGACATCAAGTAGATGGGATTTTTCTGAATCTAGGGGCTTTTATCAAAGATTCATAGAGCATGGGTGGCAAGGGTGCTAAGAACCCCAAACTTATGGGCAAGAAAATGATGAGAACTAGCATGAAGATATTGTTCTCTGGGATTTTTTTTGAGAAAAACTTGGTGAGAAATGGAACCATCATCATTTCTAGAGAGGAGAATGTCAAGGAAAGGAAGGCATGCGTCCACCTCAACTTCCATCATGAACTTGATGGAGTCTGATTGGGAATTAAGGTGGCACATAAATAGATCCAACTTCTCTCGACCATGGGGCCATATGACACGAGAATCATAAAAAAACCTCTTCCACCTTTTAGGGCGAAATTGAGCTGAGGCTAAGGCCTTGGTCTCAAAATCTTCCATAAATAAGTCAGCGACTATAGGGGAAAGAGGGGAACCCATCACAACACTACAAGTTTTCTCGTAGAACTCACCTTTGAAATTGAAGAAGGTCAAGGTGAGGCCGAGGCCAACTAATTTGGCAGTGTCCTAGTCTGAGATTCGATTTATGACACAAGTGCCTCATGGATAGGGATTTTGGTAAATAAGGAGAAAACATCAAAACTAAATAACAACTCCCCAAGTTCCAACCTAATATCCTTCCATTCTTTAGTGAAGGAAGTTGAGTTCTTAACATAGGAATCAGTGCGGTCCATAAGGGGTTTAAGCTTTTGGGCAAAAAATTTATCATGAAGATAAGAAGGACCACCTATTATGTTAACAATAGGTCTTAATGGGGCACCAGATTTATGAATCTTAGGAAGACCATAAATTTTTGGGGTGAGGGGATTGCTTTCAATAAGATTTCAGATAGAGGATGGAGATGTATCGATATATATGTGTAGGATTTTGATGTTACACCAAGAAGATGTCATGCTGAAGGGCCATCACAAAAGGCAATTTTGATTTGATGCTCATGCTTTATTTTTAGAAAATATCTGGATGGGATGATACAAGGATACCAAAAGAGAGTTGTGGAAGTTACCTACAACTTGAAATCATATGGTGGGGTGGAAGATTCAGAAGGATACATGATGTGGAAAAGGTTAGGTAATTGTATGAGGAAAAGCCAGATATGGTCCAATGGATCACTCTTCGAGGAAAAAAAGAATGACATCACTGCCCTGATTCAAGAAGGAAAGTGATAGATGGACGATGCCCTACAAAGAAGCCCCAAAGATGAACGCTTGATAATGTTGAAGACAAAATTCATGACATCAAATAGAGGAGTGCTACAAGAAGCTAAAGGTCCCATGATCTCCACCAATAAAGGAGTTTTTGCTGCTGGAAATAGGTCCCTAGAGGGAGCCTAGAAGCAAGTTTCTAATTAAGAAGAAACTTGGAAGAAAGTCCCTAAGCAAAGAGAGAGCTTGGACAAGTTCCTGGTTAAGAGGGAGCTTGGGTACATTCCTTCATTGGAATGGTTATATCCTCCCTAGTTGAGAGGGAGAGACAGAAACATCATTCTTGTCTTCATTTGGGAAGAAGGAAGAAAAGAATGGAGGATTGGGTAAGAATCTGGCATCTGATACTCTTTGAAGATGTTGTAAGGCTTCCAAGATAAGAGTAGTCATAGAGAACCAATAATTTTTTAGGACAGGGAATCCAAGATAAGAATAGTCCTGGAAGGACATACCCTGTGAACACCCAAGTGGGGCATGCTCTTGGAGAGACAATGATGAAGGTGTCTATAGATCATTAGTCTCGCCAACATTGTGCTATGTTCTTGTGGAGATATAGAGTTGTTAGTCAAGGCCTTGCTATGTAACAATGTTGGATGATATGATACTATACAGATGGCTTACCAATCTGACTCTTCTTATGAGAATTATTCATATTGAGAATGTCCAAGTACCTTGTATGGATTATGAATACCTCCCTAGTTAAGAGGGAATTGAAATATGTAACTAGGTCTAGTATTCATAATGACGGATGTAATCATGATTTTATGTATTTAATGAAAAAAGAAAAATAAATTTATTATTGTAAGTCTCAAGGCATGGGTTTCATGCCCAAGAGAATTTATTTTTATAGGTCAAAGAACCCATTGAGTGCTTCTAGGTTTCTCATAAATCCATCGAGTCATTTTCATGTATGAATGGCCCATTTGGGCATGTTACATATTGTAAGAAAAATTATTTTAGTCAAAATAGAGTCAAAAGACCCTTCAAGACCATGTCAAATGTGCAAGCATCAAGTTGGCTTGATGGACCAACAAGTCCACCTAAGGACACTTCAAGCCGACCTAAAAGGATGTGTGAAGAAGCCTATATATAGAGTCATCGACCTCATTTGAAGAGCACTCACTCAAACATAAGAAAGTTCGATTAATGGACAAGAAGAAGCCTCCTATCCTAGCAAAGGAAGGAAGAACCAAATTGTTTGGGCCTATTCTGGATCAAAACTCTCACACGTGTGAAGGTTTGGGGCATCTCCCTATTGCAGACTAGATTGAAATATTACAACTACCACAGAAGGCCGAAATCTAGTAATAGAAGTTCAATTGTGCAAAGCCGAATTGGTGAGGAAGCAACCTATATCCAAGAGGAGGAAGAAAGAGATCTTATCCATCGTCCAACTGATTTAAAGAGGTCTTGTCCAACATCCAACTGAGTTAGGGTTTTTATAGTACGAAATTGCAGTCACATATTGCAGATCCGAAATTTCAGTGTTGAAGAGCCGAAGTGCAGTAGTAGGGTCGAAGTAGAGTCAAGGTCAAAGTTGCGATTGCAGGTCTGAAGTTGCAAATATCAAAGTAAAGGTTGACTTGGTCTTGGAAGGGCTTTGATCAAGGGTCTAGGTCTTGGAATTCATCAATTGAAGTTTCTATAAGAATAAAAATTTGTTTGGGTTTTCCTCTCAAGATTGGAGAGGTTTTGGCTCTGGCTGATCGCCTATATCTTGTATCCTTTATCTCATTATTCTTTATGTTTTGGTAGTTGTTTGATGAAGAAAACTCTAATAATAATCAAGAGAAAAAAAAAGAAACTAATCTAAAAATGTAAAATCACCACAAATAGTTATCAAGAGAAATCACCTAATCACATTGCCCTAGATTTCTCAACACATGGTTCACTAATCTGCAAACCCTCTTTTTCTTGATGTTTATTTACAAAAGCACCTTACTTTCAAACTCACCATTTGACAATATTTCGTTGAGATAACAGCCTAAAATTCATTTTCAAATTCATGAATGCCTTCTCCTCGACCCTAACTTCCCTCACCATATGTTGTTGACAATCTGATTTCTAATTCAACAAGTTTAAAATTCCTGAAACCGTTTCCAACGTACATCACAGATTTTGTTTCTCTTCACAATATTTTTATGTGTTTCAATTTAGCTTTCTCTCCATCTTTTCTCTATGGAAAGTTGATGATTAGAAATAGTATTCAAATCTTAGAGAGCCTTTTACTGTTTGTTGATATTCCTCTAGATCAAGTCTCTGACATTTCTAGCTCTGCTCAAAACCTGTGCCGAATTATAGAATTTGTTGCTTTTCAGACCCTAAGAAAATCTACACCACATCACTAGGTAGATAAAAGGTGTTGGGTTTTCTGAATACCTTTTTAAGTCACTTAATCATTGGAAACACGTTCAAATCTTTTTGCAATGATCAAACACGTTCAAATCTTTTTTCAAGGATAAACAAATACACGGCAGTGATCTGCTGCAAGAAGCACCTCCTCTGCCATCATTTCATTCTCTCCTAACCAAATCAGCTCCATTCCAATTTTAGACTATACTTCCATAAATCAAATTTTATTTCAGCTATTAAACAAAGTACATCACAGTCCTCTTAACAATTTAAGGGATTTCCTTTTTTTCATGTAGGCATTAATCTTTTATTTGCTAGATGGCCAAGCACTATAATGCAGAGGATTAGATCAAGTTGGTGTTGCCAATGTTTCTATTTATTTGATTAGTTTTGTGCTACAGGTACCTGAATTCACAACTATTTCTCAGTCTTCACAACTATAAAACAGAAGAAGCATCAGGCATTTTTCAATCTTCATCCAATTTGCTATTGTATATCAAATTGATTTTCTAGACTGATGGAGCTCATTATACATACGAGCAGATCAATCAGCTCACGAGGGATTAAGAAGATCAGAAATTCCAATAATTCATCATGCATGCCGTGCATTTCTTCTAAATTGTCTCCCTCTAAAAGTGAAGTTTCTTTCCATGGAAATCTTTTAGTCATTCCAAGTTTATTTATCTCTAGATGTATCTGCTCTTCAAGTTTTCTCTTCAAGTTTTCTCCTCCGTAGAATAAGCCACATGGTACATTCACTGTCTTCATATAAAGGAAACATAATATTCTAATCGGTGGAGTTCATCTTAGTTCTTTCCTTCCAACATCTGAAATCGCTGCAACAGGGAAAAAAAAATTTACCTGTCATATCCAAGACTATTAAGAAATATATAAAATAAAAACATTTTTACCTATCATGTAGGAACTCAGTAATACCTGCTACATTATCCTGTAGATCGCCAGCTTCAACAGAGACCATCTTATTTATGGAACATTAAGTACTTGATGATAAGTCCTCTTGATCATGTATCCAAATGTCATGATTCTCAATATCCTCTTTGATTTCATTAGAAGAGAACTGATCATCCTTTTCCTGAAAGACAGCTTGCAGGACAATTTCCTCGCATGAAAGATCTTCAACAGAGGCCATTTTATTTTTGGAACATTCAGTACTCGATGATAAGTCCTCTTGATCCTGTATCCAAATGTCATGATTCTCAATATCCTCTTTGATTTCATTAGAAGAGAACTGATCATCCTTTTCCTGAAAGAGAGCTTGCAGGACAATTTCCTCGCATGAAAGATCTTCAACAGAGGCCATCCTATTTATGGAACATTCAGTACTTGATGATAAGTCTCTTGATCATGTATCCAAATGTCACGATTATCAATCTCCTATTTGATTTCATTAAAAGAGAACTGATCATCCTTTTCCTGTAAGACAGCTTGCAGGACAGTTTCCTCGCATGAAAGATTCTCCCGTGTAAGAATTATTACATCTTCACAATCGATACTCTCATGAGAGTCGTTAAAATAAATCACTACCAGAGGATTGTCAAGACCTCTCATTACTTGGGAAAGTTTCACTAAGAATGTTTTCTGGTTAGAAGAGCATCCTCCAACAGTTGCAGAAGGTCTTTTCTAAAAGAAGGAGGTAAATTCTCTGTGCTCTGACTATCTTTGAAGATTTGCCACAGTAGTTGTGCATGATCTGTTAGCTTTCCTGTGGAGTTGATGCATATCAAGCAAAGCATAGTGATCAAACGCAATATAAACTCGGGAAAGTATTCTCTGCTGTCGATATTCCAAGCTTCAATCCACCGTTTGACTGTTGTATGTTTACCAATCAACAGTTCACAAATTATATCCCACAATGGACCATAAGCGTTTCCAGAGCTTCCTTCACATCTCGGCTGACTTTCTGATTCAAGCAACCAGGTATGGAAGAATTCCCCTTGTTTCCCTGTCATGATTTCCATGAAATAAGACCTTGGCAGACACAGGCCTGTCGATAACTGTCCACACGAAGATGCCAGAAAGAATAACTTCTCTAGAAGAAAGAGGAAAATATGAGGGGAAATATAATCAATTTTCTCCCAGCTGTTAAATGTAGAACATAAAGCTTTTTCAAAGCCTTTGACCATACACATTCTTCTATCAGGCAAACTAATTTCTGGAGTTGTGTTCATGTGCAGCCAGAGCAGTTGATCATTCCAATAATGTGTGTCATCAAGGCACGTAATAATTTGCTTTCGATACTTTGCAACCACATCCTTCGGCAAAGAGGGAAGTACTACTTGCAATATTCCAATCTCAGCAAGAGTTGGTCTTTGAATCTTGCGTACATTGTCTTCTGAGATGTCTTGATGAATTAAAATAGCTGCCGTATCTTCCCGCAGAGTGATAAATTTTTTGATCGTTTTAATTCCATGTTTTAGAGGAAAGAAGAAATAAAAGATACGTTCTTTACAGTCTTTCAGCACTCTAAACTTTGTTTCCTGTAGTAACCCAGTCAGTCCAGTGATGTACCCCTCATCTTTCAGGGATTTGAAAACCTGATACGCTTGACGTAATAGGGCTGGATCAAACTTTGCAAGTTGGTGTAGCCCAGTCTGTCCAGTCAAGAGTTCAATATTTTTCAGAGTTTCTGAAACTTGAAACCTTTGAAGTAATAGGTATCCTTGTTCAAGAAGACTCGAGTTTACTCTGGTGCATAAATCATAGAGCTGCTCCAATTTTTCAATGACATATTGCCCAACATAATAGAGGTCCATTACAAAAAAATATTTCGCTAGCACAATGAATTTCTGAAATCCAATCTGTGCTGTGTTTCCACGTCTTTGTCCCAATTTGACCTCATCACCCTTAAGCCAGAAAGCTTCACTATTAAACACAGTACAAAATGTATCAATTTTTCTTTTTCTAGCACCAAAGTATTCAAGAGCATACTCTAGGTAGAGAATATCTTGTTCCTCCTCCTGTTTTTTTTCAAATCTTGAAAGAGAATTGACTGAGGAAAACAACTTATCTTCCCATTCATCCCAAAGAGAAACTAGTGTTTTAGGAGAAATTTTATTCTGTAGCAGCGTTTTGGAACAATCATCCTCACTGAATAAACGCATCCCTTCATCAAGATTAAATGTTTTCAAATCTGAATGAAGATGTGCATCCAGGGCTTTACGAAGCGTAAAAATTTCAAGTCTGATGTTTCTAATCCTCTGTGCCGTCATCTTGTGTTCTGTTAATTTAGGAAGACTGTATAATTCATCTTTAAGTATTTCCACTTCTAAATTTATGGACTCGTATACGTGGTTTGGTTCTTTCTTGCTATGTCTTTTACTTTCTCTAACAGTTCAATCTTTCCATGGAATTTCTCCAGTGTCCACCCTTTATTACTCTTACTCCAAAATGAATTCAATTGGACGTGAAATAAAATGGATTTAATTGCTAGCTCATATTGCCCTGCTTTTAATAGCATCTCAGACTCAAGTAATAAGTCGCTTTTCATCTCTGCAATCTCTGCAGCCTTATTGAAGTTCCCTGCTGCTGCTTCCACCCCCACAAGTTCATCAAAGTAATCCTTCTTCAAGAGAAAGGATCTAATCAAGTCTAGCGATGGGAGGGCCTTCACAAATATCATCATACACTGAGTGTCTTTTATCCGATGATAATGTGTTGCAATTTTCTTGAGATACTCAGTTTCAGGATTTAGTAATTCACAACCATAGTATTTTCCACGGTCTGTATTGCACTTGCTTTTCTTCCAGTGTTCAATATATTCCAATCCTCTCATGAATAACTGGCCTTTTAAACATGCATCTAAGCATTTGGAAATACAATTATCTTTGGCATATGCACTTGCAGCATCATCCTAGGGCAAAGCAATCTCCGGCATCTTCAAGCCGTGTTTCGCCAAATTTCTCCAAATATATTGTACCTGTTCGGACAAGGATAACATGCCATTGTAATGTGCTAATGTCAGACATCAATCAAAAGATGAAGATAGAACAAAGCAGAATAAATTTGCCTCCATATTTGTTTCTCATTGATATATTCCTACCTCCACACATCATCGTACAAGAATATCTTGTCTATAAGAGAATTACTAAATGGTTCTTGTGAGGTGAAAAAAGATTTCAGTTGGCCCTACGAGACAATGATTCTTGCATGACTTTGTTAATAACACCATTCTTTCCTAGACCCATCATATTAACCTCGTACCAGCATATAGTGACTTAGTTAATAACACCCTTTTTTCCTAGACCCATCATATTGACCTCATACCAGCCTATCGCTACTAAGATTCATTGAGAATGCTTCTGCGTGTCAAATAGAAGTTAAAATTAAAAATAAGGAAATTGTTTAGAGAATGATATATACAATATTGTATTCTCATCAGAAGCAGTTGGTTCAAACCAATTTTTTTAAAAGTATTTAGTATCTATAGATCTCATCTGAAGTTAAAGTTAATGTTTAACCTTTAATATTCCTAATTTCATTTTTAATTTAATGTAAACTTATTTAAAAATCAATCTAATTATTATTATGTATAAACACAATATAAATTTAAAATATAATCTTCTTTTTATACTTACTCTAGAGATATAGTAAATAAATATAAATATAAATAAAATAGAGATATAGTAAATAAATAAAACCTCTTTTTATATTCACTCCATAAACCTCTTTATATTTTAGATCTAAGACTTTTGTGATCTATAATTTAGAAAAATGTCTTTTGGATTAATCACATCATTAGGATTTGGTCAATGTTTCAAACCATCTAATGTGGTTCATCTTCAGGACAAGGTGACAAAGATAATCGATCTTAATGAATAAACATTGTAGATGCATCAATGCCCAGATATAGCCATTCCATAAGACCACAGGGCTAACCCCCATATCTTCTAGCTTATCACTTAGCGCCTGCCACGTGCCCACAGTCCTGTTACGTAGCATATGGCTTTGGGCTAGGGCTCCGACCTAGCGCCTCTCCTTTCTCAGTGCCCGAAACACTCCTCCATGGTTATTTTCCATACTTTGTGACCATGGGTAGGGGCTAAGCCCCAGGCCCTCAGGTCTTAGCTCCTGCAGCCATGTGTGGTGCCATCAAACCGGGGCTAGGGGCTTAGCCCCGACCCCTTCCCCCAAACTACAATATGTTAAACTTTTTTTGTAAACTAGGGTTATTAAGTAACACCTATGGTTTGACGGTAGAATGGAGAATTGTTTGTGATGAGATTGGGGGTTCGATCTACCCGAGCCTCTATCTGACCTTGCCAAAATTTTGTACGCCCTTGAGGTGCCACATGGCAGCCCATGATTGGGCCACGTTGCACCCTACCATTGGACCATATAAAAAACGATCAACCAATCAAAATTAACCCATGTGTGCAAATCAGATGAGGCCACTTGCCAGCCTGTGGTTGGTCTAAGGGTACCCAATCAGCCTGCTGACTCACTATACAGACTGCCCAGTGAACATTGTTGTCCTTCAACCTGCAAATTTTTTATTTGTTTAGAAAAACGATCAGAACGCGCTATCTAGAACATACGATGTCAGTTTTGAGCGATTCAAGTTGCATTGGATTCAGGATGACGAGCTTCTCTACGTTTTGACATCGGTTTCGAGCACTTTTGAACACTTTAATTTTTTAGCACTTTAATGATCCCTTGGATCATTCCTCTCCACTCGAAGCTTATGGGCCTCTAAAAGATCATTTTATATCAATATATAGATGAGGGTATAGTTCCCTGAAATCTTCAATTGTAAGAATCTGAACATTCTCTCATTTCTCTTCAATCAAAGGAGGCTCATATAATCTCAAGTTTTCAACGCTAACAACTGCATAGAATTGCATATATGGAGGTAAATCTAATCGAAAACAATTATTACCAATCTTTCCTAAGACCTTGAATGGACCATATTTGATTGGTTTGAGTTTTTTACCTTCTCCTTGAAATCTTTCCTTGCTAATGTAAATCCAATCTTCATCTCCCACTTGAAAATTGTGATCAACACGATACTTATCATGTCTTGTCTTGTACTTGGATTGACTCTTTTCCAACTATTCTTAAACCATTTGATGCACCAATTGAACTTGTTCAATGAATAGCTTGACCTTATCTATGTCATTATGTCCATCAAAAGAAACATCTTTCCCAAAGATAAAACCTAAAGGAGATTTTGGTAAGTATCCCAAGCATGCTTCAAATGGAGATGTTTGTGTCGATGAATGCTTGGCACAGTTGTAAGCATGCTATATCTAGTGAAAATGTTCATCCCAAAGTTCACGATACTTGCTGCAATAACCTCAGAGGAGATGTACGACTGTTATTTTCACTTCAGTTTGGCCATCGATTCACAGATGGAATATTGTTCTCTTCTTCAACTTGGTGTCCATGAGCTCCCATAAACTTGACCAAAATTTCCTAAAAAATCGAGAATCTCAATAAAAAATAATGGATGTGGGCAACACCCATACATTTTGAAAGAACATTTGTGCAGTCTGTTCAGTTGTAACTTGCTTCTTACAAGGCATCAAAATACACATTTTTTTGAAACGATCCACAACAACATAAATATAACCATGACCTTTCCTAGACATAAGTAGGCCTCCGACAAAATCCATATAAACACTTTCCCAAGGAAGAGAAGGAACAGGAAGTGGAGTATACAATCCCAACTTTCTATTACTAGGCTTACTAATAGCACACATAGAACATCCTATTACATATCGTGATACGATTTCATTCATATGAGGCCAATAACAATACCTCTGTAATTGTGTCATTGTATTGCCTACACCAAAGTGGACAGCAATAAGAGAAGTGTACGCTTCCCTTATGATGTTGACTCTTTCACCCTGTGGAATACATAGTTTACCAAGATGATACAACAATTTATGATGAACATGATAATATAATTCCTCTACTTGGTTTCCTTGATACAAAGTTGCATATGCATCCTTAAAATCTTCATCTAAAGTGTGTTGTTCAACATAGATCTCATGCATGATATAATTATGCTTAAGAATAACTGATGCACTAACAATTGGTCTAGATAACATATCAACAACTTTGTTATAGTTACATTTCTTATACGTTATTACCAAGTGGAATTGTTGTAAGAAACCCATCCATATGAAATGCCTTGCTTGTTGTAGCTTCGTTTGTGATTGCAAATATTGGAAAGGTTGATGGTCAGTGTGAATGATAGTTTCCTTACCCATCAAATAATGTCTCCACTTCTTCACAATTTGCACCAAAGAATACAATTCTTTATCATATGTTGGATAGTTAATCATTGCACTAGTAAAGGTTTCAAAATGATAACAGATAGGCTTACCATGTTGCATCAAAACTGCTCTCATGGCATAGTCACTTGCATCGGTTTGTATCTCAAATGGATGCTTAAGATCTGGAAGTGCAAGAACTAGTGTTGTACTGATTCTCTCTTTCAATGCATTGAAGGATTTCTGTTGCTTGCCTCCCCACTGAAAAACCTGTTTCACACATGTCAAAGCATGTAATGGAGCTGCAATGGATGAGAAGTTACAAATGAAATTTCTCCAATATTGGGATGCTCCCAAAAAGATTTTAACCTTTGTTACATTATTCATTTTAGTCCAATTCAAAATGACTTCTACCTTTGAGGGACAATTCTTCAATTCACCCCCTCCAACAATATGACCCAAATATAATAAATATCTTTTCCCAAATTCACATTTAGACATCTTCAAAAACAACTTTTCTTTCTCTAAGAAATCTAGAACTTGCCTAACATGCTTGACATGCTCTTCACAAGTCTTGTTGAAAATAAATATGTCATCTAAATAGACTATCACAAAATCATCAAAAAAAGGTCTTAAAACATCATTCGTAACTCTCATGAATGTTGCAGGAGCATTACAAAGCCCAAATGGCATAACCAACCATTCAAACAAACCTTGCTTTGCTTTGGAAGTTGTCTTCCAAATATATTCTTCAGAAATCCTAATCTGGTGATATCCACTTCTTAAGTCCAACTTAGTGAAATAAACAACATCTTTCAATTGATCAAGTAAATCATCAATTCGAGGAAGAGGATAGCGATTCTTTACCGTGATTTTTTTCAAGGATCTAAAGTCCACACATATGCGCCATGTACCATCCTTCTTTGGCACTAAAACAATAGGAGACCCACATGGATATGTGCTTGGTCTCATGACCCCTCTATCGGGCAACTCTTGCATTTGTTTCTTGGTTTCTGCATTCTCCATATTTGACATCCTCTACAAGCCAATTTTTGGAAGAGGAACATCCTGCTACAATTGGATTTC
The DNA here is from genome assembly GCA_034641835.2 of Pinus albicaulis. NCBI lineage: Eukaryota > Viridiplantae > Streptophyta > Pinopsida > Pinales > Pinaceae > Pinus > Pinus albicaulis. Next base: position 33,521 of record JAXQQM020066602.1, on the reverse strand, counting down.
ATATTGGATTCTTCTTTTAGGAGGAAATCCTTGAGGTTCCTGAAACATCTTATTATATGTGTTAACAACCTCAATCAAATCAGATTTAAGTTTTGCATCACATCCTTGGAAGGCTTCATTTTGAGCATCATATTTGGGTTTGATCATCAAGAGTACAAAATTCTCACTAGCATTAACAAGCATCTTCATTTGTCCAGCATTCACAAGAGACAAGTTCAACTTCTTGCGATGTTCTCTAACAATATAACCAATCCCATCTTTAAACAAATGATACGTGTTCTCATGGCGATGAAAGATGGATTTCCTATCATATAGATATGGACTTCCCAAAAAATACTACATATGTCAAGTGGAATAACTTCAAACTCTACCTCATAAATAAAGTTTGCAATGATGGCGAATTTCAGTTTTCATTTTCTTGTCACTTTCAATTTTTCATTGTCACGTATCCAACCCAAAGGATAAGGTTTACAATGAGGAATCGTTTCCAAATTTAATTTCATAACAATGGCTTATGAAATAAGGTTGGCTTGCAATCCACTATCAAACAAAGTATCTACTTTGTTATGTTTTGAGATGACTCTAATATGGAAGAGCTCTATTCTTTCTTTACCATGTTGAGTTTCATTGAGGTTACTAGAAGAACTAGTACTTGCAATAGAATCCTTACCTTTTAATCCCATGGATGTGATCTTTGTTTCATCTCCAGAATCATATCCTAAATCATATTGTGTAGTTGTAGCAATATTTTGTTTCCCTTTGTTGTTAAACTTTTTGGTTTTCATCTTAGGATGAAGTTTCCAACAATGGTCGTCATCATGGCCTTATTTTTAACAATGTTTACATGTGAGTTTCTCTCCCTCTTTCTTGATTGAAGCATATTTTGTCCCCTTGCCTTTGAATTTCCCCTTTCATTTGTCTCCATTCTTGAATGGCTTCTTGCAATTCTCTTGGAGAACATTATTCCCACTTGCTTCTAAATGAGTTTCCTGTACACATACTTCATCTAGATTTGTAGGGTTAAACATGAATTGTGTGTCTCAATTAACTATGTAAACTTCCAATGTATTTCAGTAGAGTGTCTTGAGAGGATAAATATATACCCAAAATCAAAGATCTTTTTCTAAACTCTTGAGTATAACTTTGCACACTCTGACCATTGTCTTGCCTAAAGTTTTTCGAATCCATTATAACTTTTGGAAAATATGCTAATGGATAAAATTGTCTTCTTAATGCAGCTACAAAATCATTCTAAGAATGAAATAATCTTACCACTTTTCTTGAGATCCTCTTGATTTTTGGCCTCCCACAAAATGAGTGCTACACTTTCCAACCTTAGAGAAGCAAGCTCAATTCTGGTCTCATCATTCTTGATTCTTTGTATCCTATAATACACTTCAATCTGAAAAACCCAATTATACAATTTCTCAACATTTACCTCTCCATTGTACATAGGCAATTCAAATTTTATGTCAAGCTTTAACAAAGGAGTTTTACCATGTCCCTCTAGAGATATTCGAGGAGTTTGTGAAGGGGTTGAGGTAGAAGAAGACAAGGGTGAAGATAGAGGTAAAGGAAAAGGTGGTGGTTTGTCACCCTTTCCTCCATTCGCTTTTGGAGGATTTGAGCTCTCTCATTGCAACCTTGTGTTCCTCTCCTCAAATATAACTTTCACCATTTCAGACATTCCGAAGAAGGCTTTTCTGAAAATTATCTCATTCTTAAACATAGTTTCATGGCCCTCTTCATGTGCCATGACTAGTGAAGCTTGAGGTGAATGTGTCCTCCTTGAACCAACTTGAGAACATGGCTCCACAAGCACTCCTCCTCCTCTTTTGAGCTTCAACCTTGTCAGCAATGAGAAAACACTTGCAACAAAATAAAACCTTCAAAATAAATAGAGTTTTCATACCAAATTGATCTGTATAACAAACTTGAAGGTTTTTTGGAAATGTGCAAGTTACATTTTATGTCATTTATGCAATGGATAATTTTTCAAAAGTACATAAATTAATGGTTTTTAAACTGAATTTACAGCATAAAAATAGATACAAATATACCATACACAACAACATAAGAGAGAAAAATGATAAAGGAGTTCACCCCTCCTGAGCTACATCTCTGGTCTAGCTTCCAATGTTGGGCTCTTTGATTAAGTGCCCAAATCTGTGATTTCATGGATTTACAGTGCTCGTAATGCAAAAATAATGTCTCCAATGGCTCCAAAAGAACCAAAACTCCCAATTTGGTCTCTTGTTGGGCTCAAATTGACCAAAAAATGACAAAGATATGGCTTAGAGAAGTTTTGCTGCTAACTACTCTACAATTTTCCCTCTCTCTCAAACTATTCTATGTTTTCTACCCTTCTGGAGATCACCAAGCTCCATTTTCTCATGGGGATGACGGGATTCACACCAGATTGGGTGCAAAACGTCAGACGATTGATTCGTCTAATAACCCCTACATGTCGAACTCTCTACCCTGCCACTCGACACCTTCTGTCGATGGGAGCGATCTCATTGACTCCCATGAGGTCGGCGGTTGGATTAACCACCTGCCCCCATTGGTTTGGCACCTTCCTTTACGTCGGTAGTTCCACTGTGCCATAATATCACAAGGTTGACCCCCTTATCTCTGCGCCTGCCATGCTGCCACGGTCCTATTACATAGAATATGGCTTAGGGCTAGGGCTCTGACCCAACCCCTCTCATTTGTTAGCACTCGAAATGCTCTGCCACGGTTCTTTGCATTACTTTGTGACCATGGGTCAAGGTTAAGCCCTGGGCCCTCGGGTCTTGGCTCCTACGGTAATGTGGGTGCCATCGGACTAGGTATTAGGGGCTTAGCCCTGAACTCTTCCCCAAACTGCAATGCATTAAACTTTAAATAGGGCTTGTTGAACGTGGTTACTAAGTAACACCTATGTTGTGACAGTAGAACGAAGCATTATTTGTGATGAGGTCGGGGGTTCGATCTGTCGGGGCCTCTACTCAGCCTTGCCAAAATTATGTATGCCCTCAGGGTACCACATGGCACCTTTCCATTGGACAATATAAAAAATGGTCCACCAATTAGAATTAACCCATGTGTGAAAATCAAATGAGGCCAGCTGTTAGCATGTCATTGATCTGAGGGCACCCAGTCAACCTGTTGACTCACCGTATGGACTTCCCAGTTACCAGTCCTATCCTTTAACTTGCAAATTTTTTAGTTGTTTAGGAAAACTATTAGAATGTGACATCTTGATCATATAATGTTGGTTTTGAGCGATTCAAGTTGTGTGGGATTTAGGACGGTGACCTATACATTTTGGCACTGGTTTCGAGCACTTTTGAACTCTTTCATTTTTAAGCACTTTATTGGTCCACTGGATCAATAGACATTAGGTTTGTTAATCCATTTTTTGCTTCTTTGTGTCTAGTTCTATGAGGGACTCGACTTCCCTGGTTTTTCTACCATGAAACCTTCTAATGCGTGATGATGTTTTGTAGATCTACCTCTGCCTTTGCCTCGCTTGCTTCTCCCTCTATATCCTCTTGTAAGAGAGGTTTATGTCTTGAATTCTTGTTCCGAGGATACTTCTTCCAGGGTAATTTGTGTGTCATGTGACATAAGCGATCCAGTCAACTGGACTATTGACAATGCCATAACAACTTTTGACTCCAAAATCGTTGTTATACCCATTTCAAATTTCTTCGGCAAATATTCGGAGAACTTTTTCAAAGATCTTTTGATATGCAATCATTTCACCAATAAGCCTAATTTTATTGATGATGACCATGAATCTAGTCATGAACTAATCAAAATTTTGTGTCAGCCATTTTTAGGGTTTCAAACTAAGTCCTCAATGTGTGCTGTTTCACAATTTTAACTGTATCATTACCTTTATATGTAGGTTTGAGAATATCCCAAGTCGTTTTAGCTGTTGTTGCACTAGTTATTTTGTCGAAGATAAAGTCATCAACCGAATTCTAGATCCAACACTTGGCTCGATGCTCCTTCCTTCTCTGTTTGGAAACTATGGTTTTCTAAGTATTGTTCATGGCTGCTAATCATTCTTGAGTTGGATCAACATAGTTGTTATGCATTGTATCCAAGAATTCTTAGCCTTACAAACAAGTCTTCAATCGTAAAGACCAAAATTTGTAATTTTTTCCAAGAATAATCGATGTCTATGGCAAAGAAGTAGAGGAAGCCATCATTTACAAGGTGGAAATGCCCTTTTTACCCGTGTATGGAAGATTTTGTTTTAAAAAAATTCCAAGAACCTGAAATGGATTCACCTTTACTTGAGAAAAAACACTTCCCTTAAGTAATGACTTTTCACCTTCACTTGATTAAAGAACATGTTAATGGATAATGGATATGATGGAAATTGTTGTATCATCAACATAATGGGTACCAACACAATGCATCAATGGGCCGAAACAAGAGAATTATCATAGAATTTTTTCCAAGGTCACAATATCACTTCCGATTTCATAGCATTATCTCCAATATCACCCAAATTTACTTTTCCCCTAAAAAAATCGCACGCCATTTAATGAATTTTACCCTATGAATTTTGCTTGTTAGATTAATAAATTTCCATGCTCTCTCTCTATGTTATGAGGTTGTCGCACTTAATGTTGTAGGGACTTGAGATAGTTCAGAAAATTCTTAGGCATAGAAGTGTCCTATAACATTATTGCATCTTCTCTCGCTTCTAGGGTGTGATGGTCAATGAGAGTTGCTCCTTGTGATTTTGGAAAAAAAAACACTTGACTTCTCCCTCTCCTAGGCTGCCACTTTGTTTTCATCGTTGAGCTCTCGTTCTCTATGATTTCTCTGTGAGCACGCAAATTTCAAATGTTGCTCTCAAGGAGTCTTATGCAACCTCGAGCTCTAATACCATGATAAGGATTGAGAAAATGAATGTGAAGAAAGCAACTCTTCAATTTATTAGTAACAACTAAATAGATTACATAGGAGACACAAGAGCATCCAACAATAGATAACTGAAGTCATTGTTACCACACAATCTAGCAAGGACTAAAGAGGGAAAGCCTATAGGACAAGAAACCAGACTAGGTGATAACAATAGGACAATGGCCCACTGTCACCTTAGCCAATTTCCCCTGCTATTTACCGAATTTCACCGATGGGAGGAGTCTCGATAGAATGATAACCACCTTTTAATGGATATTCTAGGCTTTATGGTGCTAGGTGATGGGGTAAGACCTCTCAAGGGAATTTATATGTGATGACATGGCACTTAAAAAGGTACTTTGCTCCTCCTAAGAGACCTATAAAGAACTTGCACAAGATCTAGGGTTTTGTGAATTAACGTGGAAACCTGAGACCAATGCAAAGAGGAGAAAGGGATTCTTATGATTTACTCCACCGAGTACTAAGTTCATACATCCCGTAAAGAAGTCCTCAAGTAAAGGAGATTCAAACTATGGTTTCCCTTCTAGGACCAACCTAAGGGAAGATATTTTATGAATGAAAACCAATGGGATGCTTGTCAAACCTTGAAGTCTTGTAGATAAGACCCTAAGCTCAAATTCTATGCTCCCAAAATCCACCAATCCACTCTCTAAAGACCCTAAGCTTGAAGCCTAGTCGTCCAAGAAGAGGGTACCAAAATTTTGGAAGAAGAAATTATGGAGGAGAAATAAGTTTGATCACCAAAGGCTATGTGCATATGGAGTCTTAGATGCTTTATATCAGCGAAATGTTTCTTTAAGGAGGTCAAGAATTGATGCCCTAGATACCAACCCTCAACATTTACCTACTTATTATGGTGTTTTGTGGAGAAAAACAATATTTCATCCACTAGGAACATTCATCATTTGCCATATAATGAATAACATATGCAATTCTCAACCAAATAGCTTTCAAAAATTATCTTCAATAAATTAAGACACAATAGCATTGACATAGTTGCAGTGATTCCAAATTGTTGTCGCTGCTACAACCCCGTCCAAAAATTTCCCTTCTTTTAAATTTTGGAGACGCGCAATGATCTTGTGAACTGTCGTCATAAGTCATCAAAATCACGTCTGGTCATACTTTTCTGAGTGTCTAAATCTTCTTCTAAAATCTTAAAGTGATGGTGTTTCATGGATTCACATACCTAACCTATGATGCCTTCAAAGCACACTTCTTCCAAGCATGCCTAACACACTTCTTGGAGATGGTTAGAGGGGATTGTTTTGACAAGGCCATTGAGTGCTTGGATGATAATCGGGAAAAGAGAATTTTGCAGGGAAAGAAGAAGCCTACATCAGTGAGGATGGTTACCACTATGCAGGCTAAACGGAGTTGTATAAAAGGTTGTGCGATGGTTCCACTGCATACCTCTAGTGTCAAGGGTAAGGATGCTGAGGCTGCAAAAATCTTCGAAAGGTATCCGGTATTGTAGCAGTTTCAGGATGTGTTTTTAGTAGAGATTCCAAAGTTACCTCCTCATAGGGAAGTAGACTTTTATATTGAGTTGGTACCAGGGGCAGCACCAACATCAAATTCATCTTACAGGATGAGCATGCTAGAGTTAGTAGAGTTGAAATTGCAGTTGAAGGAAATGCTTGAGAAGGGATACATTAAGCCGAGTGTATAACCTTGGGGTGCAACAGTGTTGTTCGTAAAGAAGAAAGGCGATACTCTTAGGTTGTGCATTGATTACATGCAACTGAACAAGGTGACCATCAAGAACAAGTACCCATTTCCGAGGATTCATGATTTGTTCAATCAGTTGAAGAGAGCAACAGTGTTCTCAAAGATCGATTTGAGATCAGGATATCATCAGGTACGCATCAAAGAAGAGAACATCTACAAGACCGCCTTCAAGACCAAGTATGGGCATTATGATTTTGTTGTAGTTTCATTTGGTTTGACTAATGCCCCAACTACATTCATGTGTTTAATGAATAGTGTGTTGTGTCCTTATCTGGACAAGTTTTTTATTGTATTCATTGATGACATCTTGGTATATTATAAGAATGAGGAAGAGCATGGTGAGCATTTAGCAGAAGTGATGAGATTACTAAGAGCGCATCAGTTATATCCTAAGCTTAGCAAGTTTAGTTTATTTCAGATAGAGGTACACTACTCTAGACATTTTGTTTTCCAAGGAATGCATAGCAGTAGATCCAGAAAAGATAAAGGCCATCATGGATTGGGTAGCTCCTAAGAATGTGGAGGAAGTCAGATCATTTATGGGATTAGCAGATTAATACAAAATCTTCATAAGGTACTTCTCATAAATTGCATATCCTATAACACCTTTTAAGAGGAAAGGTAAGAAGTTTGAATGGACATAAGAATGTGCAACTAGTTTAGAGCAGTTGAAGCAATTTTTGACCAATGCTCCAGTTCTTAAGATTGCATATCCGAATAAAGAGTTCATGGTATTTACATATGCTTGTAAAAGAGGACTTGGTGGAGTCCTTTGCAGGAGGGGCATGTGTTGAGTCTCAAAAGTGCTTTCCATATTCATACATATTTCTATTATGTCATAACCATTTAGCTCTTATTTCATAGCCATTTGACCTAAAACCCTACATCAAGTAACCATTTTCATAAATATATGGGTTAGGATCCTTGTTTTCCAAAGTTATTTATTTTATGTATTATAAGTGAATTTATGATTAGAAACTAGAAAATTAACATAGTTTCATATATCTATATATGTGTTATGAGTTTTGTGACATGTATAGGTCAAAAGGAGACTTCTAGAAGACCCTTATGTGGCACACTAAGGCCAAATTCGAATTTGGTTGGAGAAGATTATGGGATCAAGAGGATATGTGTCTCACTTCCTTGTTGTATTGAAACTCTAAGAGGATATGTGTCTCATTTCTTAGTTGTGTTGAAACTCTAGAAAGACATGTGTCTTATCGTTTCCTATTTTGATTGTAACTCTAGAGATGGAGGCAGAGATTCATGGACTCCCATTAATGAGACGACTCCTCATATTTTGTATAAATAGGAGAAGCTTTCTCCTATCATAGGTAATGAGGAAGTAATGAAAAAGTAGTAGAGAAGTCTTTTGTAACCAAGTTCAAGATGGAATGGGATGTAGATTTGTGAGTTCTTTTTAATAGAGAAATTCAGTTCTTTGATGATGTTTTGATTACAACTTTAAGGAGCTGAAGGACTTCACCAAATTGGTAGCAGAGGGCCCCTGCTATCCAAGGAGGATTTTGCATGTTTTCTAGATAAGTTGCTTTCAATTTTGTTTTGTCATATTTCCTTACTTAGATTGCTTTCTAAAATCATAGCTTTTAGCATAATTTTTCATGGCAGCCCGGGCATTTGCACATAGTTTTATAATGACTAATGACATGGAATCCATCTTGTCCTTCTGCTAATTTACTTTTCTTAGTTTTTGTTTAATTCCAACACTGTTTGTTTATTTCAGTCTTGCACATTTTCTTCAGTAGTTAGATTTAGATATATTAAATTGCTCATGTCATTTTCAGTTACCTCCGAAAACCATAGCTGGACTAATGGTGAGGGATTGAAGTATGAGTGTGTAGTTTGATATTAGTTTACTTTCTGTAAGTTAGATATATTAAATTGCTCATGTCATTTTCAGTTACCTCCGAAAGCCATAGCTGGACTGATGGTGAGGGATTGAAGTATGAGTGTGTAGTTTGATATTAGTTTACTTTCTACAAGTTAGATATATTAAATTGCTCATGTCATTTTCAGTTACCTCCGAAAGCCACAGCTGGACTGATGGTGAGAGATTGAAGTATGAGTGTGTAGTTTGATATTATTTTACTTTCTGCAAATTATATATATTAAATTTCTCATGTCATTTTCAGTTACCTCCGAAAGCCACAGCTGGACTAATGGTGAGGGATTGAAGTATGAGTGTGTAGTTTGATTTTAGTTTCTTTCTCAAGTAAGTTAGATATATTGTTGCTCATGTCATTTTCAGTTACCTCCGAAAGCCACAGCTGGACTGATGGTGAGGGATTGAAGTATGAGTGTGTAGTTTGATATTAGTTTCTTTTTCTACAAATTAGATATTAGATTGCTCAAGTTGTTTATGGTTACCTCCGAAAGCCATAGCCGGACTAATGGTGAGGGATCAGGATATAAGTTGATGTAATTTGATTTAGATTTACTTTGTTGCAATTCTTGGATTTCTTTAAGCATAGTTTCTTTTGTGTTTAGACAGCAGCAAGGATAATTTGGTTTTCATGCTCAATAGTTCACTGTTTGATTTATTAGGCTAGCAGCACATTTTCATTTCCTTTCAAGTTTTGTCATTGCATGTTTCAAATTCCTTTTTAAGTTTGAAGTTTGGTAAATCATTATAAAGGACATCATTGCCTTGAATATTCATAACCATACTTGTCTTTTAGAATTTCCATCTCACATTAGGAAACCAACCAAGATCAATAAAAATCCAAAAACGACAAAAAGTAAGAGATAGGTTATCTTGCATATATAGTGCACCACACTTCGTCAGCTTACGAATCCCTGGTTGATAATTTATGTTAGCAATTTAGGACACACTAAATTCACCAAACATTTTGGCGCCGTTGCCGGGGAAGTGTAACTAGGTAGCCTTATTTCTTATATCTAAAAAAATTAATAATTCTTGAGTATGCTCTCCTCCTGCACTTTGTGTGATCTGGAGGATCAGAAAAAGGATTGTTATGTAAAAAAAACTAATAATTCTTGAGTATGCTCTCCTCTTGCACTTTGTGTGATCTGGAGGATCAGAAAAAGAATTGTTATGTGAAAAAGAAAAAGAAAAAAAAGGAGACAAAATAAAACTTCATCATTTCAATTGATTCAATAAAAAAAAAAAATTGTTTTTAACATTTCATTTAAAAAAAAAAAAATTTATAAATTGTTTTGTTTAGTAAAATAGATATGTATATTTTTAATTTTTGAAAATACAACATGTGTAATTTTATTAACAAAAACAAATAAAATAAAATAAAAATGAAATCCAACTGCTTTGATAGGTTCAGCTATCCAAGATTGATTGGTTATGGTCTGTAGTGGTCCTCAAAACACTGTATCATGTTTTAATAAGATTTTGCAACCTAGCTGCGGAATGTCTCTGATTCCGCAGCTAGTTGTGAATTCCGCAGCTGAGTTCAAGGTTTAGCAGGTTACAGACATCCAATGAAGAAACTAACCACATGGGCATCTCCAGAATTGTCCCGACATGGATCCTATCCTAGTCACCCAGCCCAGACTGATAAAAAATCAGCTTAAAACCTCAGTCAAAGTCCTATTTTCAGCATATTTTTCTTGAAGTCTTTGCTGCCTGAAATTGAAAATCATTAATCCTTTTTATAAAAATTTACAATTTCAGAGAAAAAAAAAAGGAGAAGAAAAGAAAAACAATCTATGGCTATCTTCAATCCTTGCTTTTGATGTGGCCTCAGTAGAAAATCTGCATTCCTGTTCAAGCTTTGGCCTGAAACAAACTTGCAACCTCCACTATTTTCGCAATAAAACCAATGAGAGTCCAAATTCATACTAGCTCCATGATTCGTTTGAAAGGACGATTCCTGGTGCGCAATTTGCTGGTCTCAAGAATTGGAGGAATTAATTCCATGTGAACCGTAGACTTTATTGTGAAGGGCTCAATACTACTTCTAAAACTGAGGTCCTCATCAACTTGTAGTCTCCAGCTATACATGTCTATCTGTCACACGCTTCGACATTTACCTGTAACCAAAAACATGTAAATCCAAACGATGGTTGTCTCTACAAAGTTCAAGTTGTCTGAAATGGAATAGCACAAGTTGCATTACATAAAGAATAGGAAAATACACGTGCTTCTATTTATACAGATGAAGAGTTCAGTTCTCTGCAGTGCCAGGTAGCAGAAACAATCTTGTTAAGAGAAAGTAATGCACAGATTAGAGATGAAAATAAGAGAAATTTTGAGGAGGATGCCATAATTGTATTAATCAGTCATCTGTCTGTGCTGGGATCGCGTCTAAAAAAAAATTTCAAAATCAATTTCATAGCCGAATGTAGCAATTCAGAAAAATGCAAAACAGAGAAAAACATCAAACTTTTAAAGCTCGATTTGGCCAAACGGAGATGAATTTGGAAAAAATAAAACATGGAGTTTTTCGCCAATAGGGTCAATTAGATAACCCAGAAACCGCTTTAAGAAATTCGTGGCGGTCTGGGAGAATTTCTCGGTTCTTTGAAGACCATTTTTGCCTGCCGCGTGAAAAAAAAAACGGAATTTCAATTAATAAACTGACAGTTGATTAAATTCGGCTTGAAATCAATGGCATACTGATAATCTCCGCCTTTTGCCACCCATCTAACACCTTCTCTGCCACTTCCTGATCAATAACAATTTTAATAGGATACGGCTCTTTGCTGATAGACATAACACCTGTTAATAGCAATTCTAATTGGATACGGCTCTGCTGATTGATATAACACCTGTGAACAACAATCTTAAGTGAATACGCAACCAACTAATCAACGTGGCATGGAGCTTCTTGGCATTCGATGCAGAGGCCATTTGAAAACTCACTCACATTCTGTTCATGTATATTTCGTGTGAGTTAAACCTAGATTTCACTACGGTCCAGGCTGCTGTCAATGCAGTTCCAGCAAATAATATGCACCTTGTTACCATTAATATCAAACTTGGCATTTATAAGGAGAGGAGAAATGTTATTATCAAGCATGACCTTAGTATCCTTGTTTATTTATTGAACTTTATCTGTTGTTTGTATGGGAAGCTTGGGACTTATTAACACTGGCATTTTCAGTTAGAAAATGGATCAATATCATTTTGGTTGGTTTTGTTTCAACTGAAAATCTCTGTTTTAAAGATGAATCACTTACTTTTAAGGTTGCAGAAACTCCACAAGAAAGTGCGGAAGAGATAAAAATCTATGCACGACACATGTATCCAAATCTGTGTAAAACTAATGGTTGGCTGTCTTTTAGCTGCGGAATGCAGCTTGATTCCACAGCTAACTGGCAATTCCGCAACCATTTTATTACTCTATAGGTTATAGGTGTCAAGAGAGGAAACGAGCCACATGGGTAGCTGGGAAAATGTCAGTACATGGATGGTGTCCTATTCATTTGATCCAAGTCAATGAAAAAGACCCTGGTCAAAAGGAAGTCAAGCTGTGTGTTAACACTAAGTCGCCGCACTAAGTCGCTGCATGTCAAGAAAAAAAATAATAATTTTGAATCGATGAAATGAATAAGTTATTTGCTCGTTTTTCTGAAGGTATTGATTAATTTTGAACTGATGATGAAGGATGAATGGCTAACTTTTTATTCAAGATTTTTAGCTACAGAAACCGTCGACATTCCGCAGCTAAAGTCCAATTCCGCAGCTGTTCTCCAATTCCGCAGCTAAAGTCCAATTCCGCAGCTGTTCCCCAATTCTGCAGTTGAAAAACCTCATTGTTCAAATCAGCCTAACTTTCTCATACAAAATTAGATTTTGATGATTCAAGTATCATTAGAAAGGTCTCAACAAGATCTACACAATGAGAAATTCATCATTAGAGTTTTAAATGGCAAATAATGAAATAAATTGCTGAAAAGAAGCTACATTCAACTTGAGGCACTAATTCCAAAACAGGTATAAATTCTTTTGATTTTTCTTTTGAGAACTTGTTTCATTAATACAAATTCTTAGTTTTGTGTGTAAATATCATAACTAGAGAGATTGATCACCTCTCTCATTTGATAATCTTACATTCCATTGCAGAAGAAGTATTAGTTTTTTTTGCAGGTTCCAAGAGGAAGGACAAATGACTACAAGAGAATGGTGTCTCTCTAAGAGACCAATTTGTTTCATAAGAAGATGATCAGCAACAAAGAGGAGAAAATATGCTGATGCAAAATCAGATCCAAACACTTGAAAAACTTGCAGATACTATTGTCTCCATCACATCCATACCTCATAATAAACCATTCACCTCATTTCACTTCATATTTTCCATTTACATTCACATCCACTTTCCATTTCTTTTTGTCCATTCATAACCCACAAATAAAAGCAAGAGGCTCATTCACATGCTTATTGCCCATTTCCATTTCTCATTCACATGCTTATTGCCCATTTTCCATTTCTACTCTCCATTGCCATCTTCCATTTTATTCTTCCATTCTTGTCATTTTCATTCCGCAAATAAGCCCTGCTTCAATGCAAACTATTGAGTCTATAGTCCTTTGAGTCTAAGTTCTTTGTAAAAACACCTTGAGGCTTGCATGCCTTAATGGCAAGTTCTCATGCTAACAAACAATGGGAATACATTAATGTCTCTTGTTCGTCAGATCTTTTAGGTGACTCGACATCAGCAAAATCATTCGTACCTAGCAAGATATGTTTAGGCATTTTGACTCTCATTGTCATCAATGGTGAGAGTTCTCGTATTGACTAGTGGCATCCATTAATGGCCACTAATTCAACAATTTCCTACTATGTTTGACATCAGAACATCTTTTCACATAGTAGGAATTGTGCCAATGAGTTTTAAAGACATGAAGACTATTATTTTCAGCATTTTGGAGCAGATTCAGCAAGTTTTAGTAGGAGCAATAAAAAGTCATCTCATCTCTTTATCCATGACTCCTCTTGTTCAGCTACTTGAAGAAGAATATGATCAGAATTTTGCAGCCACCACACATACACAACTTATCTACATTTAAGGTAAGTGAATGTATGTTGTTTTCTAATTTTTAGTCATGTAATTCATTAGAATGCTAAAATTGTAACTGTGGAAAAATTCCTCACTCCCTTTTTTCACATTGTCATATCTTTAGTTGGTGGGAAGGGACATCATTTCATATCCACATGTCATACACTATCACACATTTTCATTTCGTTTCCACCCACATATACTTTCCAACCAACTATTGTTGCAACATGATCCAAAAGATTATATGCCTTGCAAATGATCAATTCATTGATGAAGTAATTGATTCTAAATGTTTTCATGAACTTTGATGCAACAAAGAAAATAAAACATTGTTACACAAGAACCAATGCTTCAAAAAAAAAAAAAAAAAATGGTTGTCACACAAGAACCAACCATTGAAAAAAAAAATGTTGCAATCAAATGTATTATACTTTGAGAAAAAGGAAAAAATCAAGAAGTAAAGTTTGGAATGAATCTGTATGAGTCAAAACTCATAAAAGATCAACTCATGGACAAATGAATCATTGCAATAGTTGCATGAGGACATGCAACAACTTCAGTTGGGGGGTATGTTGAGTCTCAAAAGTGCTTTCCATATTCATACATATTTCCATTATGTCATAACCATTTAGCTCTTATTTCATAGCCATTTGACCTAAAACCCTACATCAAGTAACCATTTTCATAAATATATGGGTTAGGATCCTAGTTTTCCAAAGTTATTTATTTTATGTATTTTAAGTGAATTTATGATTAGAAACTAGAAAATTAACATAGTTTCATATATCTATATATGTGTTATGAATTTTGTGACATGTGTAGGTCAAAAGGAGACTTCTAGAAGACCCTTATGTGGCACACTAAGGCCAAATTCGAATTTGGTTGGAGAAGATTATGGGATCAAGAGGATATGTGTCTCACTTCCTTGTTATATTGAAACTCTAAGAGGATATGTGTCTCATTTCTTAATTGTGTTGAAACTCTAGAAAGACATGTGTCTTATCGTTTCCTATTTTGATTGTAACTCTAGAGATGGAGGGAGAGATTCATGGACTCCCATTAATGAGATGACTCCTCATATTTTGTATAAATAGGAGAAGCTTTCTCCTATCATAGGTAATGAGAAAGTAATGAGGAAGTAATGAAAAAGTAGTAGAGAAGCCTTTTGTAACAAAGTTCAAGATGGAATGGGATGTAGATTTGTGAGTTCTTTTTTAATAGAGAAATTCAGTTCTTTGATGCTATTTTGATTACAACTTTAAGGAGCTGAAGGACTTCACCAAATTGGTAGCAGAGGGCCCCTGCTATCCAAGGAGGCTTTTGCATGTTTTCTAGATAAGTTGCTTTCAATTTTGTTTTGTCATATTTCCTTACTTAGATTGCTTTCTGAAATCATAGCTTTTAGCATAATTTTTCATGGCAGCCCGGGCATTTGCATATCTTTTGACTAATGACATGGAATCAATATTGTTCTGCTGTTAATTTATTTTTCTTAGTTTTTGTTTAATTCCGGTATTGCTTTGTTTATTTCAGTCTTGCACATTTGCTTCAGTAGTTATATTTAGATATATTAAATTGCTCATGTCATTTTCAGTTACCTCCGAAAGCCACAGCTGGACTGATGGTGAGGGATTGAAGTATGAGTGTGTAGTTTGATATTAGTTTACTTTCTGTAAGTTAGATATATTAAATTGCTCATGTCATTTTCAGTTACCTCCGAAAGCCACAGCTGGACTGATGGTGAGGGATTGAAGTATGAGTGTGTAGTTTGATATTAGTTTACTTTTTGCAAGTTAGATCTATTAAGTTGCTCATGTCATTTTCAGTTACCTCCGAAAGCCACAGCTGGACTGATGGTGAGAGATTGAAGTATGAGAGTGTAGTTTGATATTAGTTTACTTTCTGCAAGTTAGATATATTAAATTGCTCATGTCATTTTCAGTTACCTCCGAAAGCCACAGCTGGACTGATGGTGAGGGATTGAAGTATGAGTGTGTAGTTTGATATTAGTTTACTTTCTGCAAGTTAGATATATTAAGTTGCTCATGTCATTTTTAGTTACCTCTGAAAGCCACAGCTGGACTGATGGTGAGGGATTGAAGTATGAGTGTGTAGTTTGATATTAGTTTCTTTTTCTGCAAATTAGATATCAGATGCTCAAGTTGTTTATGGTTACCTCCGAAAGCCATAGCTGGACTAATGGTGAGGGATCATAATATAAGTTGATGTAATTTGATTTAGATTTACTTTTTTGCAATTCTTGGATTTCTTTAAGCATAGTTTCTTTTGTGTTTAGACAGCAGCAAGGATAATTTGGTTTTCATGCTCAATAGTTCACTGTTTGATTTATTAGGCTAGCAGCACATTTTCATTTCCTTTCAAGTTTTGTCATTGTATGTTTCAAATTCCTTTTTAAGTTTGAAGTTTGGTAAATAATTATAAAATACATCATTGCCTTGAATATTCATAACCATACTTGTCTTTTAGAATTTCCATCTCACATTAGGAAACCAACCAAGATCAATAAAAATCCAAAAAACGACAAAAAGTAAGAGATAGGTTATCTTGCATATATAGTGCGCCACACTTCGTCAGCTTACGAATCCCTGGTTGATAATTTATGTTAGCAATTTAGGACACACTAAATTGACCAAACAACATGTGGTATGATATCAGTCCAGGAAATTGAATGAGCACGAGCAAAACTACAAGACTCATGCTCTTGAGTTGGCAGTTATTCACGCCTTGAATATGTGGAGGCATTATCTTCTCGATAGGAGATTTATTTTGATGAGTGATCATAGTGGTTTGAGATATTTGTTTGACCAGTGGAATCCTAATGCTAGGCAATCTTGATGGTTGGTCACCCTTAGTGAGTTTGATTTTGAGATCAGATACATCAAGGGAAAGGAGAACAAGGTTGCAGCTACTCTTAGCAAGAGAGTACATGTGAATCATATAGTTGTTATGAGCTCGAATGGGACAAAATTACAGGATCAGATCTTACAGGCAAGATAACATGATGACAGGTATATGGAACTCAAGAATAGGTTACAGTAGAGTACAGGTACAAGTGCAAAACATGTGATCGGGATGTAGACTATTTTCTCACAACAAATGATTTGGTGATATTTAGGGACAAGATTTGTGTGTCGGATGACAATGAGCTCAAAAAGCTTATCTTGAGGGAATTTCATGTCAAGCCATACTCAATTCACCAAGGATATTAGACGGCATTGATGACAGTAAAGAAGTTCTAATATTGGTTGAATCTGAAGAAGGAAGTGGGAGAGTTCGTGGCTAGATGTTTGGATTGTCAGCAGGTAAACGAACAATGTAAGCATCCAAGTGGTCTACTATAGCCTTTTCTGATTCCGGAATGGAAATGGAAGGTCATTTCCATGGATTTTATTACAAGTCTTCCAAGGATAGTGAAGCAGTGTGATACTATCATGGTTGTGGTCACCGAGTTGAGAAAGGAGGATCACTTCATTCTAGTGAAGACTACATATTCAGCTATTGAGGTGGCACAAGTCCTCATCAGGGAGATTGTGAGATTACATGGTGTTTCTAAGAAGATTGTGTTGGATAGGGATGCCAAGTTCACTTCCAAGTTTTTGAATGAGTGGTTTGCAGGTTTGGAGACAGAGTTGGCCTTCAATACAACCTATCATCCACGGACAAATGGAAAAACAGAAAGGGTCGACAGAATCTTGGAGTACATGCTGAGGATCTATGTGATGCACCAGTAGAGGATATGGGAGGAGTACCTTCCATTGGTTTAGTTTGCATACAACAATGAATATCAGGAGTCACAGAGGATGAGTCTATTTGAGGCATTGTATGGGAGGAGTTGTAACACTCCAATCAACTGGACTGATCCAGTGGATGTGGTACTTATTGGACCAGACATGTTGGTAGATATGGAACATGAAATGCGGGTTATAAAGAATAATCTAAAGGCAACCCAAAACAGGAAGAAAAGTTATTCAAACCAACATAAGGAAATTAAGGAGTTTCAGGTTGGCGAGCATGTGTATTTGTGCATTGAGCCCAAGAAGAGATCCTTGAGGATCGAGTCTTATGCCAATCTGGAAACACAATATGTGGGCCTTTTGATATATTTGAGAGGATTGGACCAGTGGCCTACATACTTGCATGGCCTCCAACAATGAAAGTCCATGATGTTTTTCATGTTTCATTGCTGAAAAGATATGTCAAGGATGTTGATCATGTTATTGATTGGTCTGTATTGTAGGTGGAGAAAGAAGGAGAATTCTAGCTGGAACTCCAATGCATATTGCAGTGGAAACATCTTGTGCTCTGGAACAGAGCACTCGAGCAAGTTAAGGTGTAGTGGAAGCACTTTTGGCCCGATAAAGCTACATGGGAGATGGTTGATCAGATGCGGGCTATGTATCCTTCATTGTTTTCCGATGAAGGAAAATAAGTTTTGGTATTTGTAAATAGTTATGTATGATTGTTATTGTGAATACCGCCATGAGCTAAGTTATAAAGCTCCAATAAGCGGTATGGTTGTTCTATTTTCATGTTGTCGTGATGGTTTTTCTTTTGAGCAGGTTATTCATTGTAAATACTGCATCGGGTTAAGTTTTAAATCTCCATTGGCAGTATGTTTGTTTTTCAGCGACTTTTTTGAGGTATAGGTGTGGTTTAACACCGAGGATAGTGTTCCCCAAGGGGGAGGAATCTATAACAGATCCCGGCTAAAATTTCATGTAATAAAACTTAATAAAGGAAAAAATAAGACCACGGTTAAGGGACACTTATTCCAAGATGAATGTTGGGCAAAGATATCCTAGTGGGATCACTGGATGTGTTTATGGCTAAGGGAAATTGGCAAAGGCAATGACTAAGGCATTAAAACGGAAAAGAGATATTTTTTGAACATTTATTTATGAAAATAAAGGAAATTAGGAGAAAAGGAAGGTCAAAGGTCAAAGGTTGCATGTGAGGAGGAGATTGAAGGAAAATAATGGAAATTGAAGACAATAGAGGCCTCATTGATATAATGGCCTCTGAGGATCAGTTGGTACCTTTTGCCAATGCAGTTTTGGAGCTCTCTCTCTCACTCTTGGACACAAGAGTTTGTTTGGAGCACTTCAGCTTTGCATCAAGAAAAAGATTAGGTAAGCAAGGAAAGGAAAAAGCAAGCAAATAAAGGACAAGGAAAGGAAAAGGAAAAGGAAAGAAATCAAAGGAAAGGCAAAATAAAGTGACTTCAACAGGAATAATTGCAGGTAACAGATTTCATGTATGATTTCCTAGCTAGTTTTGACATGCATGGTATGTGCATGTTGATATTTGGTTCTTTTTGTGTTGGTGGCATGGTCTTGTCAAGTTTTGGCAGTGTTTTTCAGCCTTCCCTTTCCTTTTTTCCAGATAATCATGGAGTGATGGGATTCTTCTCGGTTTTGAGCTTTGGACTTGCCAGATGGTTTCAAAATCCGAGGCAGAGGTGGTATTAGGAACATTACCAAAGGCATAGTAATATATTGATTAGTTTTGGCGGGATACACGGTAAAGCCTAAGGGCGATGTCTCGATAAGGGCTTAGTGATTGGTGTAGATTTAGGTAAATCCTAGAGACAAGGAGACATAAAGTTCCGCGAGGATAGTGATGATATCTAGAGGCATTCCAAGCTCGGTTCGATTTTGTGATTTCAACACCAGTTTAGGTATGATAACGGTATGGTGAGGGTGGAAGTCGTTTAACCTCTGGATTCCTTTGGTTGTTTTTGGATTGGTTTATCCATGAGATCCCACATTCATGATTGGAATATGGCATGGGGGTGATTGGCTGAAAGAAAGATTTGGTTCAGCTATGTCTATGGTCGGGTGGTACGTGGAAGTCCCGAACCTGGTTATCTCTTACCTATGTTTAATAAAAGCTAAGTTCTCTTGCTTTCGTACTTGTTAATATGTGGCTTTAATGGAAATCACCTCATTGTTATTTGTATGGTTGTATGCTGGTTATAAGCATGGTTATGTGACTGGTTATAGTCATGGTTCATTTCATGTTTTTACTTATAATTGAAAGAGTAATGGATGCAAGACCTAATGGATATTAAAACAACGAATGTGAGTCAGTTTTGATCCTTCTGGTTAAGTCTCATGATTTTTCAGTCCTTTATGCTTAGTCTTGTATTCATGACCTGTATGTTGTGCATTGTTACCAATTGTTTGATAGAATGTCAATCCTAGTTGGGGATGGTCAGGCCCAGTCCTTGTGTCAGTTTTTATTTTACAAGCATTTTCCTTGTGTAAGTTATGAATTCCAAAAGTTACAGGGATTTCTAGGTAAAGGCCTTGCACCAACCCTGGAATCTAGCCTTAAAATCATCATTTGTTCCCACAACAAAGGGGGAAAAGGTCCTCGATCACACTTATGTAGGCCTATGGGAGTGACAGGGAGGTTCCAGTCGCATTGATGCCTTGGCAAGGCAACAACTGGGGATGAAAATCTTGTAAAAGTCATGTTGACTCAGGGGATGGACACTTGGAAGGGTTGGGTTACTCCTAGAGTGTCCAGTGAAACCTAAGGGAAGTCAATAAGTTCTACTTGTCAACACCATTTCCTTAAGGTCACCTACGAGGTTGAGTCTTGCCATAACGGATCTTCATCTCATGTCTACCCTAGGTAAGTCGATGAAAGTGGGTAGGTGTGAGGTGAGGTGTCTCGTTACACATGCCATAGCACACTCTCAAACTGTAATATTCCTAATGTAAAATTATAAATGGAAATCAAGCATATTTAGCATATTCAACACCATAAAAAATTTTCATAAGCCAGATAACCAGAAATGGGCTAGAAATACACCAAAAGTGTCCCATTTTATTATATAGATGAAGGAGTAAAATATGTATTGGAATGCGTGCACTTCGGCTTGCTTAGAGAAAGCTATAAGCCCTAGGTGGATGTGTATCAACTGCCCAAATGATGTAGAAAGTCTCCCAATTAATTGTCTACGATGGCCCTTGAAGAAATGCACTACTTACTGAATTGGAACCACTGTTTGAGCCTGTCTAGTCAATATAGTGTCCTAAATTGCTAACATAAATTATCAACTAGGGCTAGTAAACCGATGAAGTGTGATGCACTATATGTGCCTAAGTATCAATTTTTCTTACTTCGTTGTTTTTAGTGTTTTATTGATGTTTTGGGGTTTTTATGTTTGATTCTTAGTATGCTACTCTATGCTAAAAAGATGAAGTTAAATTTATGTCAAAAAGGAGAAAAGGAAATGTTAATGAATAAATGAAAATAGAGTTTATTTGCAAATCCTTTTCCTAACTAGAAAATGGTGACAACAGAGAGTCCTAATCCGTGGATATTACAGCTTCTAAACGAACATTCATGAAATGAAAAGTAATTCAAAACACTACAACTTAATCTGATTCATTTAGTTAGAGATTTGTTGGAAGAGCTTGTGAAAAAGATTAATTCTAATGTGATGAGGATCTCCTAAAACATAAAAGGAAATACTGAAACAACTTATAACATTACAACTAAATCTCATTCAGGAGTTAGAGGTTTATTGGAAGAGCTTTTGAAAGAGATTAATCATAATGTGATAAGGATCTTCTATGAAACAAAACAATCAATAACTCACAATATTACAACTTAGTCCCATTCATGAATTAGAGGTTTATTGGAAAAGATTTTTGAAAGAGACTAACTGCAGTATAATGAGGATCTTCTTTTTAACTAAATAACAGAAAATGAAATGCTAATAACTCAGAATATCACAATTGAATCCCATTCATTTAATAGAGATGTATTGGAAGAGCTTGAGAAAGAGACTAACTACAATATCATGAGGATCCTTTATCTAATAAAATGACATGAAACATCATGCTAAAAGCTATGATTTCAGAAAGCAATCTAAGTAAGGAAATATGACAAAACAGAATTGAAAATGACTTATCTAGAAAACATGTAAAACCTCCTTGAATAGCAGGGGCCCTCTGCTATCAATTTGGTGAAATTCTTCAGCTCCTTGAAGTTGTAATCAAAACAGCATCAAAAAATTTCTTTATTGAAAAACTCACAAATCTACATCCCATTCCATCTTAAGTTTTGTTACAAAACACTCTATTCATCTCTCCTTCTCCTATTTTTCACTACCTATGATAGGAGAAAGCTTCTCCTATTTATACAAAATATGAGAAGTTATCTCATTAATGGAAGTCCATGAATCTCTCCCTCTATCTCTAGAGTTACAATCAAAATAGGAAATGATAAGACACATGTCTTTTTAGAGTTTCAACACAAATAAGAACTGAGACACATATCTTCTTAGAGTTTCAATACAAAAAGAAAATGAAACACATGTCCTCATGATCCCATGATTTTCTCCACTCAAATTCGAATTTGGTTTTGGGAGGCCACATAAAGGTCTTTTAGAAACTTCCTTTTGACCTACACATGTCACAAAACTCATAACACATATATAGATATATGAAACTATATTAATTTTCTAGTTTCTAATCATAAATTCACTTTAAATACATAAAATAAATAACTTTGGAAGACAAGGATCCTAACCCATATATTGATGAAAATGGTTACTTGATGTAGGGTTTTAGGTCAGATGGCTATGAAATAAGAGTTGAATGGTTATGGCATAATGGAAATATGTATGAATATGGAAAACACTTTTGAGACTCAACATACCCCCCAACTGAAGTTGTTGCATGTCCTCGTGCAACTATTGCAATGATTTATTTGTCCATGAGTTGATCTTTTATGAGTTTTGACTCATATAGATTCGTTCCAAACTTTGCTTCTTGATATTTTCTTTTTGGCAAAGTATAATACATTTAATTGCAACATTTTTTAATGGTTGGTTCTTGTGTGAACCAATTTTTTTGAGCAACGGTTCTTGTGTAACAATGCTTTATTTTCTTTGTTACGTCAAAGTTCATGAAAACATTTTAGAATCAATTACTTCATCAATGAATTGATAATTTGCAAGGCATATAATCTTTTGGATCATGTTGCAACAATAGTTGGTTGGGAAGTATATGCCGATGGAAATGAAATAAAAATGTGTGATTGTGTATGACATGTGGATATGAAATGATGTCTCTTCCCCCCCCCAACTAAAGATATGACAATGTGAAAAAGGGAGTGAGAAATTTTTCCAAAGTTACAATTTTAGCATTCTAATGAATTACATGACTAAAAATTAGAAAACCACATACCTTCACTTACCTTAAATATGGATGTGTTGTGTATACTGAAGAGTGTGGCTGTGTGATGTTGTTGGATCATGAACTATGTAAACAAATGAATTTGATCTACTTCTTTGTTCTCTTTGTGCTGATGGAAAGATTGGGATCTTTATTGCTGCTGATACAAATTGATTCCTGCTGCAAACTGCTGAAATGATGTAGTCTTCAATCGTTACAAAATCCAATGGTACAATTCTAGTTATGCGAATAAATGTGTTGATGCCGAGCATGAAGAGAAGTCATTGGATTACCGACCATTGATGAATGTCGTTAACCAATGCGAGACAAACTCACCATTAATGTCAATGAGTGCCAAGGTACCTAAGTACATCTTACAAAGTGTGAATAAATGGGCTGATGTCGAGCCACTTGCAAGATCTAACGATCAAGGGACATTGATGTATTCCCATGATTGTCAGCGAGAGAACATGTCATTAATGCATACAAGTCTCAAGGTACTATTAAGGACTCTAGTCTTGGACCTAGATAATGTGCTGATGTCGATAGACCAAGACTTGTTAGAAGGGAGACTTTAAGGAATCCTCCATCAACTAACGCGAGCATGAAAGAATAATTTTTGAAGGACTATGGATGAATTTTTTTGCAGTGGATCAAGGTTTATTTGACATAATGAAAATGGAAATGAAATGAATCAGCTTTGTAGAGGAGCTGAATGGTTTTATTGCTAGGTTTGTGAAAGCATGGAAGTAAAATATAACGACTAGGGAAAATAAAACGAGCAGTGAGGGAAGATGAGATGAGGATTTTATTGAATGACTAAGTAGAAATGCAATGGAGAATGTAAAGGGAAATGAGGTGAATGTTTTATTGATTTAGGAAGCATGGATGCAATTGCGATACTGACATCTGAAAGGCTTTCAAGTGTTGGATCTGATTTGCATTAGCATGTGCTCATGTATTGATGTTTCTTTCTTTGTTACTGATCATCTTCTTGTAAAAGAAATGTATTCTCTGAGAGAGACACTATTCGCTTGTAGTCATTTGTCATTCCTCCAGGAACCTGCAAAATAAAACTAGTACTTCTTCTGCAATGGAATGTAAGATTATCAAAAGAGAGAGGTGATCAATCTCTCTGGTTCTGATATTTACACAAAAAAAACTGAGAATTGGTACTAATAAAACAAGTTTATGAAGAAAAATCAAAAGAATTTATACCTGTTTCGAAATTAGTGCCTCAAGTTATCTGTTGTGTCTTTTCAACAATTTCTTTAGTCTTTACTATTTCAAACTTTGATGATAGTTTTCTCATTATGTATATCTCGTCGAAATCTTTCCAACGATGCTTGAATCGTCAAAATCCGATGTTGAATGAGAAATTTAGGCTAGTTTAAAGTTTGGGTAAAACAATGAAGTTTTTCAGCTGCAGAATTGATGTTTAGCTGCAAAATGTGCACCGTTCCGTAGCTAAAATCCTGAAAAAAAAGTTAAGTAGTCAGGCCTATGCAAATAATCAGTCTTGACATTTAAATAAGCCAGTAAGGAAAACAAACAATCCCCTACTTATTTTATTGATGCATTTTTATTTTAATTTATTTTTATTTTTTATTATTATTATTTTTATGAATAAAAATCCATCGCTGGTGAATACTAACATTTGAGTCTTCATAGAACATATTTCCCTTCACAAAGAAATGAAAATGTCGTAACAAACTAAATGCATCAGGCAACTTGAGCCATCATAAATTTATTCACACAACAAAGTTTCACAACAGAATATAAATTAAATATTTGATTCTACTTGAACTTCCTCATGTCAATCTAATCTCTGTTCATCAAGTTAGCCTCTCCAAACATTTAGCACTTTTTTTTCTTTTCTTTTTTTTTTCTTTTTTTCTTTTTTAAATGGAATGTCCTTCAAGAAATTTCTCAAAAGAAGATTTTGTGTTACAACAGTGAGAAAATAATTAGTGAAGGGCTTCTCTTCATCAACCAAAGGACTCTGGGCTTGGGACATGTCAATATCTGTTTGAGATAAATTGTTTGACAATGGCAATCGTAATTCAAGGTGGCAGTGTGTAATGCAAAGTGGCGAGTCAAGATCAACAAACTGTGCAAAGGGTGAAAGAAATTGAATTTGACTGTTTAATTTATCAAAATCATGTAGAATGTGGATTGAATACCACATCAGACTTTGATTTAGATTGAAATTCTTCTTTCTTGAGATCTGGAAAATCGGATCATGGGTGGAATCAACGCAGAATGTCGTTCTCAATCTTTTCACTTTGCAAAAACCATTTTTTCCTCACGCAAACAACGAAACAAGGCTCTGAAGAACCGGAAAATTCTCTCAATTTGTTAAGAAATTCAGAAAACCGTTTCTGGGTTATTTAATTGCCCATGTTCTAAGAAAAACTCACATCTCCGTTTTTTTAAATTCATCATTAATCAACCAAAAAACGTGTTTCAAAATCACGTGTCAATAGTAGTTGCGTTTTTCTGGCAATGAAAAACGATTTCTGTTTATTTCAAGATCCTAATTAAATCGAGAAACAAATGCAAATCGTTTAATAGGCAAAGTCGAATGCAACTAAAATGCAAGGTGGCAGCATGGCAGAATTTGACTACTGCTTGAACTAAAATCACTGGCTCTGCTATTGCCAGAAAGCTCATCATCATCTGTGGTATCCTTCTCACAAAATCTTCCTTAACGTAATTGAATGAATTGCGTGAATCCTCATTCTCATCCTTAGCGTTTGTAGAAATACCCATCCATGAGAAACTCACCGTTACCTGAAGACAATCCCAACAGGCTGAGACAAAAACTAATCCAGATTAGTTCTCAATCTTGAGTGACTCGGCACATCCACTACATGAACTGACTTTATATTTCTCTTCTTTGAAGATTCTGAATGCAGTACGAAGCAGCACAGCTGATACTAATGCACGCAAATGAAATCCTTAGAGTGGGCTATGACTTTGTCCACCAAGTTGCAGACTATAAGCAGTGGGATTTTCTTCTTTGCTCTTGTCAATATATTATAAATATACTCAACTGTTGTTTGTTTGTTTTGCAAATCCAAAGCATCAACAATCTTGTGCGTTCATCATTGGTGCCTCTATGTGAATGCCTCGACGGCCTGTGCTGCTATTATAATTTATTTTTCTTTGGTTGCAGGTTTGTAGCCAGGGTTATGGCTCGGAGATCTTGTTATAGTTAAAATGGATTATTATTATTATTATTTTTTGTTTAAGTAAGTAGGATCAATATATTAAGATATGAACAGAGGTTACAGCTTTGGTGCGCGAAGACTTATGGCTTTGATAACGGAGAGGCCTACTTCGCTTCGATCTTATAAAGGACTGAGTTTTTAAATATCTGAGCAGTAGCTTGAACTTTGACCATCTTAGTCCTTAAAACAAAACTACAGGGCTGCCACGTAGGGACACCCTTTGATTGCAAAACTAGACCGAAATATTGCTGTAGGCCATAGAGGCCTTTTACAAGCCGAGAATTGACTGTAAAAAGACTGAAAGGAAACATAGGACACGAAACAGAGATTAAACAGTTGACAGAAAAACATAGGGAAAGCTGAGCCATTAGATAGTTGGAGTGGAAGCACCCGAGTGACCCCCTTCGACCGAAGTGACGCCTTCACCGCCTGTGGTGGGAGCCCGTGGCTTGAACCGTCTGATCATGGTGGCCTGCGCATCGTCTGAAGGAAGCTCGATGGAGACATGGTGAATGTGGCGGAGATAGATTTCAAAGCGGCGGACGAACTTTTCCAGGGCCGTGCCATGCTGTTTTAATTCTGCGGTCAGCGAGTTAAATGCAATCTCCAGTTTGTCGAGGCGGGCAGTGTTTTGAGCCGATGCCATGGAAGTTGCCGCAAACGTCTCCTTTACTGCTACCCCTTGCATGGCTATGGCCTTGGCGAACATCGTTTTCACTTGCCAAGTGATGACTTGTGTTTGCAGAAATTGGGTCTGACGTGTGGATGGAGTCCCGGGGTCCACGAGCTAATCAACCTCCTCACTAATGTTAGTGTCGTCCGTGTGTGTTCGAGCCAGTTCCACTTCTTCCTCCAGCACCTCGATAGTCTGCTTGCCGTGTTTAGAAACCGAAGCCTCATAACAGTCCATGGCCCTTTTGAGGGCTTGTGAGGCTTTGATGCTTCTTGGATTCATTTCCGCCATGGCACTTGAGACTGTTCTTGCACCGATCACTTTGTGTAAGCTGAAATCTAGATTAGAAGAGGAGCCTGCAGATTGAAAATCCAACGCAGGAATGATACAGAAAGGTTGCGGGGAGGAGCTAATAAAGAGAATGGAGAAGGGTTGAAGCGTGCTACGGGGAAGCCATTTAAGGCCATAATTGAGGGCAAGTTGCCTAAACGTACTGCCGCCAAGGCTGGGTGAATGATCGGAGTTGTCCGTTCTGCCATGTAATCCTTCACACGCTGTCATCCTGCACTTAAAGCGCTTGGTGGAGCTTTTTCCTCTGCCATAATTCCTTCTCATTAAGGACGGCTGATTCCGATGGCTTCTCGTTAACCTCTCCTACATGTGCCGCTTGACTGGCGAAATCACCATACCGTTAAGCCTTATTTTCTGATGACGACTGACCTGCCGTCCGTCCTACGGAATCACCTGCATTCAAGTCCTTCCTTGATATTGCGTTGCATTGATCCCGAAGCTTATCATCCGTGAGCTCATGCCAACACGTGTCCCAGGCAAGAGTCGGGTTGTCAACCGCATAGTTAGCAATGTGGTCCGCAAGCGAGTTTTCTTGCCTCCGCACGGATTGCAAGATTATTCCGCTAAGAGATGGCAAATGCTGTGCTATCCTTTCCGTGACCGCGGCTAACCTCCAATGCCTGATTGCTTTGGTGGGCTGCGTTCCATGTTGGATTTTCTTAACTGTGGTTATGGCCACCTGAGAGTCTCCTTCCACGATAGCTTTCCTTTTGCCAAGCTGAACTAAGAGTCGGAGACCCTGTTCTAAAGCTGTGAATTCAGCGTAGTTGTTTGTGGTTTCTCCCAAAATTTTGCTTAGGATATGAATGATGCTACCATTTTCATCACGTAGAACCCCACCTGCCCCAGCTGGGCTAGGGTTTCCCTTTGCTGCACCGTCGAAGTTCAACTTGCAAAAGCCATGGGGTGGACGCTGCCAGATAACAAGAGGAGGAATTGGTCGGAGAGCCGCTTTCGTCAGGAGATGTTCCGCTGAATCGATGAGCCCGAAGATGCCCAGAATTCTTCTGTCATTGGGAGAGATTGTTTCAACCTTTTCCTCTGTGCAACAGGTACGAGTTGTTTCCGTGAGCCCTTGCATGATGATTATTTTTAAATCATCAAGTTGTCGAATGCTGCACTTTTGGAAAATGCGGTTGTTTCTTTCCTTCCATACATTCCATATAAGGAATCCTGGACTGTTCTTCCATAGTGAATTTACCATAACTCTGTTGGAGTATTGTGTTCGCCAATTGGTTATGGTCTCTTGAATTGAATTGTGTTGTCTGTCGGAAGATATCTTGAAGCCATTCCCAGAGCTTGTTGGTCCAGTCACAGCTGTTGAAGAGATGGTTGGTGGTTTCCTCCTGCTGCTCACATAATGGGCAACGGGAAGGCCCTATAAACCCTCTTTTGGTTAGATTTTCCCATGTTAGGACTTTCTTGTTTTGCACGAGCCACAGGAACATTTTAATTTTGGGCCATAGAATTCTGGCCCAGACATTTTCATACCAAGCTACCTTGTCCTGCTCCTCCCTGTTATCCAAGTAATGCCTGGCTTCTTTCAGGTTGAAGGAGCCGCCAGCCAGCATTCCCCAACGGATTCTGTCTGGACCGTGCATTTCTCTAATAACTCTTTTCCTGAGAGTGTCATTGAGGGTGTTGTTTAAATTCTGCAGTCGTTCCTCCGGGGGAGGGGGAGTCAGTTGCTAGCTTCTCCATTGCCGCGGTTCACTGCTTTGCGCCCAGTAGTGATGGACTTTTATTTTTCCTTTTTCCTGATACCATTGCTGCAAAGGATGAAAATTAGGGCTTTCCAATATCGGGAGCTGTTGCCAAGCATCTTCCCAGAAGAGAGCCGACTGCCCGTTTCTTATTTCCCAAAAGCAATGATTCTGAATTATATGTCGATTGGCTCGAGCTAAGTTCCAAATGGGGGAGCCCATCGGGACCTCGGTGATTCTGATAAGCTCTTTGTGCTGCCAATGAGCTGCATATTTGGCCTTCCACAATCTTGCCCACGGAGTATGCAGCTCTGTTAGCCATCTCCACCATAGCTTGGCTCCATTGGCCTTATTGATAGTTCCAGGATCCTGCAAACCTATCCCTCCGAAAGTTTTGGGTCTGCATAGTTTATCCCAAGCCGCCAAAGCCCATTTTTGCTTGCCAGAGTTGCCCGACCACAGGAAGTTTCATTGGATGGTTCTAATTTTCTGAAGGATTCCTTGCGGTGCTGGGAGAATCGAAAGCATGTAGTGAGGAATTGCTTGAAGAACCGCTTTGGTCATTACCATATGCCCTGCCAGATTGAGGACTCTGTTGGTCCAGTGGTTGCATTTGTCAGCAAGCTTGGTTGTCAGATTTTCCCAATGAGACTTATGCCATGGCTTGTCAGTGAGGGGAATCCCTAAATACTTGGAAGGGAGAGAGCTTCGCTTGAAACCGAGGATCTCAGTTAAATGTCTTTGAACCGCCAGATGGGTGTTAAAAAAGAAGACCATGGATTTGTCAAAGTTGAAATCCATTCCAGAGGCCTGACTGAACAAGGTGAGAATTTTCTTAAAGCCTTTTGCTTCTTTTACAGTGGGCATGCCATGCAGCATAGTGTCATCCACGAACTGCTGGTGCGTTGTGGCCGGAAAATTGGTTAATGGCTGCAAACCCTTTATCAGATTGTTATCCTGAGCAGATTTAATGAGACGGCTGAACCCTTCCATTAGAATAACAAAAAGGAAAGGGGAGATTGGGTCTCCCTGCCTTATACCCCTGGTTGGGTAGAAAGGTTGAGAGGGGGCTCCATTGATTAGAATTGAATGGTTAGGCGTTTTGATCAGAGCTGAGATCCAAGTTATCCATCATGTGCTGAAGCCAAAAGCTTTGAGGACAGCCTCGATATAGGCCCAACTCACTTTATCATACGCTTTTGAGAGGTCCAATTGAATTATCATACCTGCCTTTCTTAGTGTCTTTAGAGTATGAATCATTTCGTGGGCTAACAGAACGTTATCCATGATCTGTTGTCCCCCCACGTACCCTGATTGTTCTTCTGAAATGATTTGAGGTAGGATAGGTTTAAGTCTATTAGCTATGACTTTCGAAATAATCTTATAAACCACATTATAGAGGGAAATGGGCCTAAATTTGGACGGAGTGCAGGCATCTTTTTCCTTGGGGATCAAAGCAATGAAAGTGGAGTTCAGTGACTTTAAGATGGAAGAAGATAGTCTTGAATCTTCCACCACTTCCCAAATGTCTTCTTTCACAATGTCCCAGCATGATTTGAAGAAATCCACTGTAAATCCATCAGGTCCTGGAGCCTTCCCGTTGGTCATCTCTCTAACCGCCACCTCCACCTCCTGGAGAGAAACTGGTCGTTCCAGGGCACTATTTTGCTCGTCGGTGATGAGTTTGGGTATGGTTGAGGTGACCCTGGCGATGGCCTCCCTTCGATTGCATACTGGTTCAGTGGCAATGAACTGAAAATGTCTACGAAGCTGATTGGTGATGTCCTGGTGTGAGCTGAGAACCTCTCCATGCTCTCCTTGTAATCTGGTGATTCTATTGTTGCATCTATAGTCAATAGCAGACTTGTGGAAGAACTTAGTGTTCCTTTCTCCCTCCTTCAGCCATTGATTGTGCGACTTTTGCTTCCATAATATTTCTTCTTGCTCGCACCTTTCATTCCATTTCTTCATGAGCTGCTTTTCCATCTCGATGGATTCCCGTGATGTATTACCTTGAATCCATCCATTGTGGATCTCTTCCAATTGCTGCTCCAGATGGCGTTTGTCTACAAATATGTCTCCAAAGACCTCTCGATTCCAGGTTTTCAGTTGTGCTTTGATATACTTGAGCCTTGCTTGTAAGTTGAGCATTTTTGTACCCTTTACCGGCAGAGGAGTCTTCCACCAAGTTTTGATGCGGCTGAAGAAATCTTTATGGGTAAGCCAAAATCTTTCGAAGCGAAAAGGCCTGTTTTTGGGGGTGCCTGAAATCGACATTTGCAGGGAGATGGGCCAGTGGTCTGATCCCCCGGAAGGAAGGATTTCAGAACTTATAATGTTCCCTTCAAGGAGAAGGCTTTCGGAGACTAGAAAGCGATCCAATCGGGAAGCTATAACCCTGTCTCCGCCTTGTCTATTGGTCCAAGTGAACATACCATTGCTAGGTTTTATGTCTACCAGGCTTAGATCTTGAATAAAGGCATTAAAAGCTCGGGCATCATTGCTTAGAGCCCTGGTGCCCCCTTTCTTTTCCTCGAGAGAGGTTATCATATTGAAGTCCCCACCATATACGGCCTGAGAGGTGTTGTGCCTGTGATACAGGCTGGTTAATTAACGGAGCAGCAGTAATTTGTCCTCCAGATGTTGGGGGCTGTAGATATTGACAAATAAGAAGGAGCCTTTTTCTCCGATGATTTGCATTTGCAGGGCTAGGAAGTGCTTTGAAGCTTCAGCATTAATGAGATGGTAGACATTTGGATTCCAGAGGATGGCTAAGCCTCCGCTCATTCCTGTTCCTTCCAAGGCCAGATGCTCGAGATGTCTGCTCAGACGTTTAGTTAGCTCATCCTGCTTCTGAATAGTACATTTGGTTTCCTGGAGGAAGACCATATCCGGTTTTTCTTGTGTTATTTTTTTTTTCAGGAG
This sequence comes from Pinus albicaulis, assembly GCA_034641835.2. Classification (NCBI taxonomy): domain Eukaryota; kingdom Viridiplantae; phylum Streptophyta; class Pinopsida; order Pinales; family Pinaceae; genus Pinus; species Pinus albicaulis. The sequence goes on along the minus strand of JAXQQM020066602.1, from coordinate 1,766 downwards.
CCTCTGTTTCCTGAGGCTTCCCAGTCCTCTTGCATTCCATGAGAGGACTTTCATAGTTAACTGGGATTAGGATAAGAAGGAGAAAGCCTCAAGGGCTTTCATCTTTCCCGAATTTATCAGCAATTGACCTAATTCGAGGAGAGCATCTTTGTCTGATCTTCTTCCTCGTTTCTTTTTGTACTGGCTGCTAGCTTGCGTATGGTGTAGGGTTTGTGATTTGATGCCCAAGCTCTTGGTAGCGCCACGACCCCGTTTCACACCTTTTGATATTGCATCCTGTCTGGCTAAGAATAGATGGTTGATCCTGTTGATTTCTTCTTCTGGTACTTTGTCTATCCCTTTTTGTTTCCATTGTTCCACTATTGAGTTAAGATCTAGCCCTTCTTTTTCCAGAATCTCATCCAATTCTAGGTCTTCCGTGCCCTGTTCACTGAGGACCATGTCCTCATCTCCTTCCTGGTTCTTGTCTTCTGAGTTTGCTGCATTGAGATCCCCCGAATCGAGGGTTTCTTTAGTCTGATCGTTTGTCTTCGTTAATATCTGAGCTGCTGGATTTGGATCTACCTTATTCTTTTAAGAATCCTCGCCCAGTATCTCAAAAGGATTTGTAGTGCCAGTGTTTGGATCTGCTGTTTTAGGATGAGTTCTGCGATTGGCTCTGTGCCTTCCTGTGGGTCGAATGAATCCATCCGAGGACGAAGAGGGTTTCCCTTTGGGGAGTTCCTCCATTTTGTTTTGAGGGCATTCTCTAATTAGATGCCCATGCTCATGGCATTTCCGGCATCTGAAAGGTATTTGCTCATAGTCTATAGTTTGAAAGTAGGTTTCATCTCTGTAGTCTAACCAAAGCCCTTCGTGCAGAGGTCCAGAAACATCTATTTCAACACAGATGCGAGCATAAGTTGTGTACCTTTTTTGAAGAGTGGCTTCAGAAGCACGGACAAAAGTGCCCAGAGTGTTGCCAATTTGTTCCAGCGCTGCTGGTCTCCAATAGTCAATTGGCAAGCAGAAGAGTCTGATCCAGACTGGTACTTGAATGCAGGTCTCCTGCTCGGGTGCGAAGTTAGGTTTCCATGGCCGCATATAGAGGCCCGCAGAAGCATAGAAGTAGGGGCCTCCTTCAAAGATCCGGTCCTTATCGTCCAGATTGGTAAACACCACCGTGAAAAAGCCCTTGGCTCCTAGGTGAAGTTGTACATCCCCTCGCGGTTTCCATACTTGCTTGATCCATTGACAGAGAGCTTTTTCACTGGGCCAGAACCCCATGAATTTGTATATTACCGCGTAGATTGACATGTGATCCCGGTATTCTTGTAAATCTGGGTCAGTGATGTTTACCCTAAGGCTATCAAGAGCCTTTGGTTTGCATCGCCCTTGCAATTTTGGATGTGCTCCGTTTCCTCCAGAATCTTCAGATCGACCAAGATGAGCGTTTTGGTCGGCATTATCACTCAGATCTGCAGCTTTTCCTTGTGGATCTGCCTCTTGCGAGGGTTGATCGAGATGGATTCCTTCTTTGTTGGTAGATCCCTTCATCGTTTCTGCCGTGAGGCTATCTGAGAGCACCTCAGTATGGCCGGCGTGATTACGAGTTGCTGAGGAGCCCGGGATCTTCGAACCCTCGGCCATCTTCTTGCCTTTGTCTATAATTACTTGCTTGAAAGTGGGGGCTCCAAGGGCCCCCGGCCGTCCCATCTTCTGCGCCAGTTTCAGACCTTGTTGCCGCAGATCTTGGAGGCGATCTCGGCTTTTTGCCAGCGTTCTGG
>JAXQQM020066178.1:0-66233 GCA_034641835.2 Pinus albicaulis | reverse complement strand
CGATGGCATACCAGCGACATACAGTGGGAGTGCCTAGTAGACTCCACCGACTTCTGAGATGCTTAGTCCGTGCAGTTACATGTTATCATGAGCACCATGCGGATTAGATCTTGTAGGGCTTTTACCACACATATTTTTTGAGAGACATGTTGTCTCTGGATGTATTAAGACGATTATGTATATTTTTGATCTTATGTGACGCACACTATGCAAACATTTCGACACACACACACACACACACACATATATATATATACATATGACTATTTTGGATGGATCTTTTACATGTGATGATGTTTTCTATATGTCATGCAAATGTCTAATACAAATGTAATCTAATGTATCAGTTACATAACAAACGACCCAATACGAAATGTATTCACACAATGTATCTACTCACACATTTCATTTTTACGCAAGCTTAAAAACACACATGAACACACACATATATGCAAACTATGCTTGAAATGAGAAAGACGGGCATGCCCCCCAGCATGGTGTCTCAATTCGAGGTGCATGCCCCCCAAGCTTCAGTCCATTGAAAATGGAGTGAAGGTTCAAAACAAAAAGGCGAATTGAACATGCTCGTGTTTCATTATTTTAATGAGGTTGACACACTTAAAAGAACTATCCTCAAACAACTTGTTTCATTGTTTTTAGGAGCTCGACACAAGTGGAGGAACTATGCTCCGAGAACCTGGTTTCATTTTTTAAAGAGCTTGAGACAGGGAGGAAACTGTGCTCTAACTGACTTACATCAAAATGAACAAGAAGGCGGTGCTTCCAAGAGTTCCACTCCTGATGGAAGGAAAACATCCTGGAAGTCAGGACCTAATGCCCCCAGTACACTATGCACGACTGCGTTATCACTGAGTGCGGGTACAGGGTAGGTAGACACATAGTTGACCTGCGGTGGAGCAGATACAACGAGTGGATAAAAACCCGAAGGGGGTGATGGTGGACCAGTTGCCACATAAGGACCAAATAACGAAAGCTGGTCAATGGTCACGATCCATCCTTCATGCGGAAAACAGGCCACACGAAAAAGGGAGGAGACAAGCGCTCCCATGGCATAGGTGTAATCGCGCCCCAGGAGCAGATTGAAATCCAAGGGGCCTGGAATGACCATCACGTCCATATGGACGGTTTTACCTCCCAAAGTAACCGGTAACCTTGGAAGGATCCCCAACGGTTGACTCGTCCTTCTGTTAAAAGTCAACAGATTCTGCGTAACAGGCGCAAGCGGCGGCAAACCGAAAGCTTGCCAGGTAGTTGAGGATAGAATACTAACAGAGGCACCTTCATCTATAATGGTGCTGGGTATGACCAGACCAAGAGCCTGTACTGTGATCTCGAAAGGCACGTAAAACGGAAGGCGGAATCCTGCAAATCGACTCCAATCAAAGGAGGCGACCAGACTACTCGGAGGGGATACCATCGAACCGAGAAGGTTTTCCCCTGGTGTTACGGAAGAAGGAGCATCCTCCATAACCTCCATCTCGAAGGCGGGAGGGATATCCTCCGGAGCCTCCATCATGGGAGGCGGAGGAGCAGCTTCTTGAAGTACAGGGATAGGAGAGTCTTTCTCCAAGTCTGAAGAATCTGAGGAAATCAAAAGGACATGGGGGGTGTGAGATCCACTCTCGACAGAAAAGACCTGGTGCATCGTAGACGGGGCCAGCTCAACCGATCCCACGACCAATGGTTGGTCAGGGATGGATTCTTGAATCCGAATTTCTGAGGGAGTGGGATCGACCAAAGATGACTCTTGACCAATCGTAGGATCAGCTGGCGGAGGACTCCAAGAAAGCCGATTATAACCAGGTGGAAGGCGTGGTGTAGAACCGGTCGGGTTGTCCAAAAATCGTTTGGCTTCGTCCATATAAGGACAAAGGTGAATGGCATGGTGCCCTTCACACAGTTTACAGGGATTGGTGATCTTACCCTGCTTCTTAGGAGTCTTACCAGCACCAGTTGAAGACGTGCCCCCAACCTGGCTCCCGGAAGTCAAAGACAACGGCGGACGGCCGTCGGACCATGCTTCGAGCACCTTGGGGATGCCAGGGCAGTCTCGAAGAAGATGGTCTCCCGTGCACAACATGCAAGGGAACTTGACTTTCCGTGGAGGGTTGGAAGGTTTATCAAGAGGAGATATTTCAGAAACAGTGGCTGCACTTTTAGCCTCTCGCTTATCAGACTTCTTCTTCTTCTTCTTAACCACCTGGTTACTCGAATCCAGGCTTTCACCAGGCGAAGTAGAAGAGGATGACATAGAAACAGGCGAAGAAGGGGAGAGGTCCACCTTGGAATCAACATGATGTTGTTCAGGTGGAGGAACTGATTGAACATTAGCAAAGATATTTGGGACCACAGAGGTTGAAAACAACTAAACAGGCAACCCAATAGTTAACCCAGGAAGGGACAACGTCGCCATGAAAGGAGCACCAACATTCCCAAAAGGAGGAAAATGACCAGGATTCCCTTCTGAGGGGATTCCTTGGTTGGTAAACTCTGAAAAAGTTTCCATCAAGACTCAAAACCACACACGGGCTGAAAAAGAGTCAAGACATACGATCAAACGGTCAACAAGAAAAATCTAAGAGGGCGTGTAATCGTGGGTGATTAATTTTTACCACATTGAAAAATAAGAAACTTTACCGTTTCATGTTTTAAGAGTCGAGAAACGATAAAAAAGATGACTCTATCTCTTTCAGATTTGACACAAGCGTGAAAGGACAAGCGCTTGGCGATATTTTCAAATTTAGGGAGTCAGAAAAGATCAAATGACTGCTCAGGAATACTAGGCAAAAGGGTGTACCAAATAACCGTGAACTGCAATATACACCTTGGTTTCAATAATGAAAGAGAAATCAACCAAGGACTCTCCGTACGTGCAGGCAATCTCCCCAAATGCTGTGTCCGGTGTATCACGGGTATAGGGCGGCAGACTCGGCTTCCTATGGATAAAGGATTTGAACCTAGAGGGGTCTCCCTTTATATACGTGACGGTACGGGGAGCACAAGTCCATACTAGCACTGTCTAAAGCCAAAAGGAAAACGACAGCTACTAGGTTCAAAGACGCCGGAACACGTCTCTAGCCTAGACCTCTAAATGTGTTTCGTTAGATTTCAATGCTGCCTTAGTGTAAATTGAGTAGATTTTAAGGTTGATCTTCAATTACGTTTCAGTTTTCAGGCCCTAACAAATGTGTGGTCTTAAAAACTCCTAAATGCAAAGCTACATGCCACAGTACATCATTTCGTTCGATGAAAACTAGCTACAGAAGAGTTGAGAGTTTTTACACAAACAAAATGATCAGAAGACAATCAATGATAACTCTAATGCAACTAATGAAATCAAAATTTTTTCATTCAAATCACTAATTACTAGTAAAATCGAAAAGATTTCAATTTGCACTAATCAACCAAAAGCAAAAGAGATTATTTTTTTTTTTAAATTTTCAATGTTTGATGGCTAGATGCACTAAACAAACTAAAAACAAAAGAGAAACAATTTGAGAAATGATATTAAGAGAGCAAAAACAAACAAATTTCACTCAATGACACAAACAATCAGATCTCAAATCGACCAAAGTCTCTCAAAACCAAGAAAAAGTCTCAAAGGTTCCAATGGACCGTGTAATCTAGGTCCAAATCAAGACCAACGAAGTTTGAATGAAGAGAAGAGTAATCACCCAAAAATCGCAACGAAATGGTGAACAACCACTAAGAGAATGCGGAGGAGCAATCAGAGAATTGACTGGACTAACAAAACACCAAAACTCCTAAGGAGGGCTCGATACACAAAGCCACTAGATGCCCTAGGGCTTAAAACGTGAAACCGATGGAGAAAAGCAAACAACCAAAGGACGAAGGCAAATTCCCAGTCAAACAAAACTCCAACACACTCAGGGAGCTGAAAAACCAAAAAGAAATACACTGATCAGACCCAGAGAGCTCAAAACTGAGCAAACCCTAATGCCTCACAGGAGTGGCGCGACTGTGAGGTTATAACTGGCGCCAGAAAGCAATTGGCGCGGGAAATACAAAAGCAACATGCGCCAATTGGCGCGAATGTCGATCTAAAAAGTGCGCCAGCTGAGTTCCTCAGCCAAAAATAAAAAGAACTACTCCAGAAACAGATCAATGATATCCAAGAAAACCAAGAAGCAAAAAACAGAAAAAGAACCCAGTCCAGAAGGCCAACCAAGCAAGGAAAACCAGGAAACAATCAAAACGAGACAATTAAAACTAGACGATCCCCAGCGGAGTTGCCAAATTGTTGAGGAGGTAAATCCCCTCTGCGGACAGAGGCGATCCCTACTAGCCCAGCACGGGTCTAGAAACAATCATCAAATGCTACAGCGCAAGTTCCTAATTGCGAATAAATAGACCAACGATGGAGGCCTACCTGGAGTCCAGTGCTATGATTCGTAGAAGAGACAGCGTTCCCGTTCCTTAGCCTCAGCAGATCACGATCCCCACGATCTCCGTGAATGGACACCTGCACATGCAAGAAACAACACGAATACAAGCATAAAATCCAGAAAATGCAACTATATATCAGTCAGAAAGGATATAACTCATCATTATCATAAGTGAAAAACAGAGTGGAACCATAACCAGTAGTCATTCATTAATAAACAATCGAAAGAGAGTACAACCAATGTTCTGACACCGAGGTCTCCTTCGGAGGGGTCTCCAGTCGTACACGTCTCGCAAAGCCTGCCAAGGATGAGACAAGCCTCTCATAGAGTCTCTCGATGATAGTCTCCTTGCTCGAGTTTGGCCTTAAGGGAAAAATGAGGGCTCTTGCAGCATAAAGGCTCTTGGGAATTTGAGAACTTGGAGATTCAAAGCTTAGGCACTTCAAGACTAGCTTGCAATGGAAAAGAGCTAGCTTTTATAGATGGAGGAAGGGGAGTTGGGATCCTTATAATTGTGGGATTGGCCCTATCTTCAAGGAAGCTTCCATGAGAGGTGGCAAACCACTTCCCTTTCATGGAACTCCCGGAGCCAAACCTCCCAACTCAAGATAGACAATGGTTTCTGAGTCTGTTAAAACGAAACTTTCGCCATCTTATTTTTAAAAAACACTCCTTAAATTGGCTGGCGCGACTGCGACTCTGGGACAGAGCGCCAGTTGGCACAGCCTCTTTGTAGGATTTTCCCCATTAGCGCGAGTGATGAACTGGCTACCCGTGCCAATGCAAAAATGGATGTTTTTATGGTTTTTTGCAAGGAGATGTCTTCAGGCCAATTGAAGCTCATATTTAGAGGAATGCAATGATAGTGGTTTCAAGGCATGACATTGCTCACAGGTCACATAATGGGCCCTCCAATGTGCGGTTTCAATGTGCTCGTAGGTCACATAAAACTCCCCACCACATAACACATATAATTCTGTATATATTCCCAACTACAGAAAAACACTATGGGAAAAATTTAGGTATCATCCACATCCGCCGTCTCTGTCAGGCTCGATCTACACCTGAATAATTTTAAAAAATAAGACCGCTGGACTCCTGCCGGCCAAAACGGCTGGAAAAACCAGAGGAGTCACTCAAGGACCAATCCAGAAACCATTGAGACCAGGCATTCCCATCACCATCGCCCTTCCTGCAACCTCACGCCCCTCACATTCCAAATAAGAATGGTATTCCCGGATTTCGATTCAATCGGTTATTAGCAGCGCCTTCACACGCCATCGTCGCCATAGTCGCCCCTTGCGCATTGATTCCAAATCCGGTCTCTACCTGGTGCTGACCTCGGCCGATGTTGTAGTCGAGGATTTCTGTTGTCCCGGGTTGCATTGCTATGAGCAATACTGCTCCGGTTATATACCTCTTCTTCATCATTTGAGTTAACAAATTAATGATCTATGATATGCAAAGCTTCGACCGAACTAAAAATTCACACTGGGAGAAAAACACCATTGCGGACATGCTTTCCAAAAGAGACATGTTGGGTACACCGGGGGTCATCCACTTCGCCTCCTATAAACACAGACACATAGTTTATTCCAGCTGCATATCTATCTCTGGATCAAAATCATGTTCCAATTTATTCTGGAGAATTAATTTTTGATAAATGTCATAAGATGTTAATATATTAATGTGGTAGGAACAAAAAGAAGATTGTTTCTTTAACAATTTTTTTTTATGAAGTATGAAGTATGGGCATAATTAAAATATGCGTAGACAATAGACTTAGGAAGAACTAAAAGGACTAGATCCATGTAAATGTACTCTCTTTTTATTTATAAAAGACAACGTATTTTTCATCGAAAAAAAAAATCATTGTAAACTTCTTTCATCCATTGTGAAAAAAGTGTTCGATCCATTCCGAAGATGGCGTGAAAATGAAGAGATTGTAATGTTGAAAAGTCTGCCAAAAACATAATAAAGGCCTGACCATTCTTCACAAATTTAACCCATATTGAATGAATGTAAACTCTCTCGTGCAGGATTATTGGAGATAGATGAGGTTTGGGATCCCGAGTTGGTTAAATACCATGATTTGACAAATAAATTACATCATGTTGTTTATGATGATGGCGAAGAATAATTTTCACTGGAGTAGGAGAAGTTCAAGATTTTTATGCTTGTTCTTGGTGAAATTTCAATGATACCCAATAGTGGTAATCGAAAAAATTAGTGTTATGATTTAGATATTATAGATCATACTAGGAAAGACAATATTAAATGTTTGCAGCAGGTTGCTCTTGATTGTTTACAAAAGAGTGGTATTTAACAACCTAAACATGATTCGATTGAAGGAAGTTGTTGCCAGAAGTCAGAAGGGTGGTATGCACGCTACTGAGAATTCACAAAATAAAAATACTAGAAATAATACTTTGAAGGAAAGGCAGAGAAAATATGGTATTGATGTGTCACAGAAACAAATTCTTAGTGGGAGAATGCGATTTATGGTATTGATGGCAGTGCGTTTCAGAATGCCAGGTCTATCACATATATCATTCAGTAACTTAAACCATCAAATGAGGATGGGAAGAGACAAAAATTTCGTTTCTCTCACACATCAATACCATCCATATTTTTCTTCTCTTTCAAAAGATTCTTTTTAGTATTTTTCTTCTGCAAATTCTCAATCGCCTCCATACCACCCTTCGGCTCTTCTCTCAAAACCTACCTTCTACTAGTATTCATCTATAAACTATCTATACCACTCTTTTTTAAACAATGAGTCCCAACCCATTGCAAACATTTAATGACATCTTTCTTACTATTATCTATAATTCTATTGTCTAAATCATCACACTTACTTTGCTCAATACTGCTATTGGGTATAGTTGAAAATTCACCACTAAGGACAATTTTAATCCTAAGCTTAAGTCGCTCCAACGAAAGTCGTTCTTGTTCGGCATCATCATGAACATCATGATGTAACTTATTTGTCGTGTTTAACCAACCCAGTATACCAAGCCTTGTTCACCCAACAATACACCTAAATTTTTGGAAATTAACTCGGGAAAAAATTTAGCCTTCCCAACAGGGTTGGAATTTCAAAAGAGACCCACTGGTCAATTTGACTTTTTTAATGCAAGTATTGATAATTTCAAGAATCTTAGACAATTTCAAGAAAGAATCTTAAGGGTTAAGGTTTTATAAAGTTTTAAACTATATTTGAGAGGCCAATCACTAGTGACCCACAATTTTCCCTTCAAATTCCATCCCTACTCACCAATAAACACTTTCTGGAATGAAATCTCGACTCTGTTCTTGCCAATTTGCTATCTCCTTTGACACATTCTTCTTGGGAAGTGTTACCCAAAAATCATTCAATGTTGGTCTACACTCTGAGCTTTTGCTGAGATATTTGTTGAAGTTTGTCATTACACCAAAAATTTATAGGTATTGCTAATTTTTCAAACCTTTATCAAGATTTTGAGCAAGTTGTTAGTTCATGCTAAAATAGGGTTAGTCTACATGATCCATTTGTAGTGCATGGTTAGTTCAACACCCCTCCTATGTAACTTGGGAGAATCGAACCTCAACCAAAGTGCCAAGACTCTAACATGGTATCATATTGAGATTTATTGTTTGAAGATGTGTGATCAATTTCTCGCTCTGTTGTCTACTTTTCTGCCAATACCTATCCTCATCTCTTCGAAAATGACCAATATCCTCCACCAGGCACTGAAAACTAATGTGAGATAGGGGAAAACATAAAACAATTAAAAAACACAAAATTGGTGGAGAAACTATGGCCAAAGGGAAGTATTGGAAGGCTCTTTGCTGATGAGTGGGGATGAAATGATTGCTAAACGAATTTTGAAGAACTAAAAAATAGGTAGAGTGAAGTCGAGATGCCCAAAATATAATATATCTTTTTGAAATCACCGATTATTAGAGACACACCCTACATTACTGGGGGGATTTCAATCAAATCCCTCTCCATGAAGAAGGGCAGAGTCAAAATATTGGAAAATGAAACTCCTATCTTTGGAAAAAAAATAAACTCTTTCACCCTCCTGGTCAATGGTGTTCAAACTCGGAACAAGAAACACAAATCTCTTCCAAATTAGACAACTTTTTAATCTTTGAAACTCTAAACGATTCTCCCATGTAAAGGATCAGGCCATTGACTTCTTAGCCTGAAAATTGATATAAGATAATATAAGACAATTATATTTATGTCCAACTATTGACCACAAATTAGGTCAAAGGGACTGTTGAGTACAATTATGTCCATACAATGTGGGAGAACCAAACGGTCTCCTATAAAACACACATTGAATGAATATAAAAGGTACAACAAAGGAACATAAAAATACAATGTATGGAATGCCCTAGCGGAGACGATCCAAGAGCTAATGGGTCTGAGAATCAGAGCCATCTCTCCTAACATTTGAGGTTGAATGAACATGGAAGAAACTCCACAAAGTTTGTTGACCAGATGAAGGGTCGGTGGAAAGTGAAGACTCTTCACTAGATTTTTTCCTAGGGGAGGTGTGGAGGACCTACTCTGTCTCCTAGGAACGGATATGAGACAGATTTGCTGCTGAAATCTCATGTGTCGGGATGAGGTTCCACGAATCCTCACTGATCTAGAGTCTGGATATGAACTGGTATCAAACAGTCTCTTGGGGCCCTTAACTGAAGGTAGTACCCTAAAAAATGTCGTGGTCCTCTATGTGGGGTTTGGTCTGATGGGAGGCTGAAGAATATGTTCTCGGAACTTGAGAGCCTCCTGCATATATAAGGCCAAACATCTCTGATCGAGATACTTGAAAAAGTGGGCGAGGTTCTGAGTGATCCAGGTGGCTCTAGACACCCTCAAGAGACCAAGAGGGCTCATAAATGGTCAAAATTCAAATTGGTCGGATTTCTGTCAAACTAGGTTCAGATTGAAGTGCTCGTCGCCTTGATTCCAACAATGCAAAAAGATCTCCAATTTGAGCTCGTATGGAGAAGTTAGAGCTAGTCAAAGTTGGGTCAAAGTTTGGTAGTGGGCTAGGTTTAAATGTCCAACAATTTCGTTGTCAACCGGCAGGAAACCTAGCTCTTGAGAGCGGCAAAATTTTGGCCTCTTTAATTTTCCTAATGACCCTTATTTTCATTAAAATGAAAAATAATGACTATAGTTATTTAATATATATATATATATATATATATATATATATATATATATATATATATATATATATATATATATATATATGGTATATGCTACCAACCTCGCCACCCCCTCAACTATATGCAAAAAAAAAAATGGTTGGGGGGCGTGCTCCCAACCTTGGCACCCCCGGAACCCGAACTATACAATTTTTTTTTTTTTTTAATATGGGTCGGGAGCCATGACCTTGCCGAACCCTCACAACGCCACCATAAATGGGCGGTGGGCTGGCCACTCCCACTGGTTCTAGCCCATTCCCCCACCCATAACATATTATACATATATATCTCCACAGAATGCGGAGTAAGGGTGCCGGTGGGGGACGAGCCCGTCCGTCCCACGTGGCCGGCCCCAAAATTACATACAATTCCAACGACGGTAAAAAAAAATTACATATGTTCTATTTTGGAGCGAGCGAGGTGTGAACCCGACCCTCCTCCACATCACTCACCCAACGGAACCAACAACCCATGGGCTGTCACATTGTAAACACTACCACCATGATTATATAAAACCCCATCTTCACAATGTGCCCAGGGGAGAAGACCGGCACGAATTTCCAGAATAATATTTTTTATTGCAGGTGTGGAACCATGAGTGGCCAGAGGGGCAGAACCTTGCCCAGGGAATCTTGAGGGGCATCAAAAAGATTCCTTGAGGTCCCAAACTTGACAAAGTCTGAATTTGACAAATTTTATGTCGATTTTACACCTCTCGGCAACAGGAATTCGAGGGTGATGTTCGTTTCAGTAGCAAAGCTTCCCATTTTCGGCCATTTTCCATATTGGAGTGACGATGTCAGGTTCCCAAGTGTGGAAATTCAATTTTATGTCTCTTGACACCACAAATTCGATGGTGTAGCCAGATTCGGAAATTGAGCATCCACTTCTTCAATCAACTTTAAGGATTGAGGTATATGCAGTATTGATGTCGTGTGCCTCTTTTTTCATTTTCTTTGTGATGTAATATGATTTTTAGATCCTTGTTGTGGGATCTATGTTTCTACTTCATGTGATATGTATTCACCATGGAATGTTATGATCCCTATGTAACCTTGTGAAGGGATCCTCATCATGACCTTGTGTGAGATTATGTCCTGTTGATAGGAGGTCTATTGTGACTGAGTGTTCTTGTAGTGGAACGTCTCGTGGAGAAACAAGCCACTCATGTTGAGTGCATATATCCATGTATGACAGAAAAAAATTTCCATGTAAAACATCGCCATTTCCAACACTATATGAAGCGGCCTACCCCATTTTTACACCAGGCCCGAAGACATAGCCCACACTAGGGGAACTCCATTATCAGCGTCTCGATTTCTTATGTTGTTGATTGTTGTCTTGTTTCCTCTTTCTTAAAGAATGCGGATGTGCTATTTAATGCTCTTTTCAATGCAATTGTAACCACATCACAGAAGTAAAATGTCATGGGTAAATACAGTAGCTAACGGACCCGAATCACTGAGAATATCCGAACACACAATGAAACCTTCCTTTGATCTCATAGTAGAGAGGGCATCCAAAAATGAAGTGCACCTCAGTCTCCACTTCCTGTAAATGACATACCTGGTAGATTTTTTTTTCTCTGTCAATCTGGTGGTCTGTCTCTACCCGAATTCTATGAGAACCTACTCTGAACTGGACCAGAGGAAAGCGAAGAGCATGCATCCAGTGGTGAAACGTATACTAGGGTTGAACAATGAGCTCGTCTCTCAAATCCAAGAAGTGATCAACGTAGAAGGCCATCTTTCGGCTCAACCCTCCTGAAGGATTGACTGAGGTGACCTGGACGAACTTCCTGTAGAAGTTGATCATCTTGTTTAGCTCTTTTCTAGTAGGTAAAAGGTGACCAGGAGCATCTAAGGAATATCGGAAATGAGGGAGAATATCCAACTAAATGCCCACTAATTCTAAGATATATGAAACTCCTGTAAACCAACATTTAGCGCAACCTAAGAGATTAGAATGAGAAATAGTCTTATAAAGAAATATGTGAAGGATATCGATCCCTACTCTTTATCGAGTTTGCAAAGCCCCATACACGATGCAAGAATGGGACCAAACTGAAGACCATCTCAAGCTGAAAGGGCTAATCTCCAAACTTAAAAAGGATGATGTGGTGAGGTACTCTCTGTTTGCATCTAATGATGCGATGGAGAAAAATAATACGATTTCTCTCAACTGAAGCCCAATTCGACTCAGGTAAATATGGTCCCCAAATCTCCGAGCCATATTTAACAATCTGACAGATCAAGGTGTCCATGAGGCTCATATTGGAGGAAATGTCCTGGAAGTGATGTCGAAAACACTGATCCATGTCCTTTCTTGATCTGAGGCTGAAGCGTTGGTCATAAACTAAAGCGGGGACTTGAGAATTACACCCCCAAATAAGTATACATGTGGGTGACCTCAACCTCCTCCCCTCTGAATAGAAAGTGAAGGTCCGAAGTTTTCTTCACCCCATTGAAGATCATAACCTTGGTTTTACCCACGTTGACCGTCAAATGTTGAAGATCACAAAATAGAGCTAAGACATCCTTGATGGACCATTTAACACATTATAATGTTTTGAGTTAGAAATTCATATGTGATCGGTATGGGGTTTAATGTGGTGAATGGATCTTTGAGGTAATGGTCCATCACGGTGTCCTGTTGTTGCAGTGATTGCTTGAAGAACATCAAGCCTCTATGGGTGCTGAGAAGTGTACCATATTGTTTTTGTTGAGATTTTGGGTAGAATCGGATGTAATCTAGCTCTGAAACTTTGTTGAGGGGTTAGGACACATGAGATATCCAAGACCCAGAAATCGTTTGGGGAAATTCCACCCAGTGTAAAATCTATTCAAATAATTAATTTTTTTAATTGGGACCCTAAGTCTAACTTAGGGAAACTGAAAAATGAAAGTGAATTAATTTACACATGTGGGTGAGAATGTTCTAAGTGACATGGATCAAGCCTTTTCTAATATGAGTTGTTGATTAGAGATTAGATCATGGCTGTTGATTTCTCAACGAGAAAAGTATTAAAGGAAGGCTTGGGGTCAGTTGGAGAAGACACACATTGCAGTAGCACTAGAGCTAAGTCGAAATTCTGGGGCACGGTTTGCTAAGAATTTTCGAGTGAGCTTGTAGTGCCGGTGAGGGGTAGATTAGCGAGGAATTACACTGATCAGAGGTCGAGAATACATAAATCAGAGAGGAAAATCTATACTAGGAAATGCAGAGGCCAACAAGAGGGACTCAACCTAACTAGGATGATGCAGAGGTAGTGCAGGGGCTGACGCAAAGCCTTCAGGGTGACGAAGAGGTAGCATAGAGCCGAGAAGGGTGACACAGGGGCAACCTATGTTGCATAGAGGCTACACTAGCTAGGAAAGGCTGACACAAAGGCTGGAGGGACAATGCTAGGGTTCTAGTGGGCTAGAAAGGGCTCATATTCAGTAAATCCCTTGATGGTTTGAATTAGCCATATTTTTTGTCTCCGAGTGATAAGGTACAACTATCGTGAAATTCTCTGTGGGGAAACCACTACTGGTACCCTTGATGTATTCAGATTCTACTTAATAATAAAACCCTCAAAGAGCTGCTGCACCAGTTTTCCCACATTGGGTTTTTTCGGGGACATTTATTCGAAAAATCATGTGTGTCCTTTGTCATATGTGCGCTATGTTTCAGTAAATGATCTGTATATGTGTAGGTTGCATATTGTGTTTGGTTTGATATTTTTCTGAATATTCAGTTAAATAACTTGTTAATTAAATAAAACAAGTAGGAGAAGTAAATCAATAAGTTGTAGTAGGGTTTTTGTGTTCAAAAATTTTCACATGGCTTTAGAGTGATTGTAGATAAAGTTGAAGCCATCATCAAAAGGTTGAAGAATTATTGCTGTAGGAGGGTAGCTGAAGCTCACAGATCCAGGAAGAAGAAGCACAGACCCAACAGAAGGGTGACACAGAGTTGACGCGGAGGCTGACGCAGGCCCAAATGGGTGATGCAGAGCCTCTCAGGCTCACACTGAGTTGACACAGAGGCTGGCGCAGGCCCTAGAGGGTGACGCAGTCCAAGTTGGAGTGACGTTGTGCCGATTGCCGGGGTTGGAAGTGCAGTTTCTTATCGTCGAAGTTGCTGGAAGGGCATCGGTTTTGTTGGTGCAGAAAAATGCCTAGAAAAGTTGACAAAGTAAGGGGAAACAATACCTCAGCAGATTTTCTTGCCAAGAAATCTAAGATTCGATCAGGATGAGTGATCGTAGAGGGTTGATTCAACAAAATTGCTGAAGGATGGGAGGGAAGTCATTTATCAGAGGGAGCATACTCTCTAGAGGGTTTGTATCGCTAAGAAACCCAGATCCGGTCTGTTGCTAAGTGTAGTAGCGGTAGAAGGGAGAAGAGCACTTGCTTCGACAGTTTGAGCAAAGAATTTTCTAAGTGGTGAGAATGTTCTAAGTGATGTGGATCAAGATTTTTCTAATATTATCCATTAATTAGAGATTATATCACGGAATTTGATTTCTCAATGAGAAAAGTATCAAAGGAAGGCTTTGGGTCAGTTGGAGAACACAAACATTGCAGTAGCACTTGAGTTAAGTTGAAATTATGGGGTGCGGTTTGCTGAGAATTTTTGAGTGAGCCTGCAGTGCTAGTTAGGGGTACATCGACGAGGGATTACACTAATCCTAGGCCAAGAATACATAAATCAGAGAGGTAGATTTGTAACAGACAGAGGCTAGCAGGGGGGACGCAACCTAGCTAGGTTGACGCAGAGGCAGCATAGGGGCTGACGAAGAGCCTTTAAGGTGATGCAGAGGCAATACAATGGCTGACAGAGAGCCTTCAGGGTGATGCAGAGGCAGCACAGAGCCTAGAAGAGTGACATAGGGGTAGCTTGTGCTGCATAGAGGCTACAATGGGCAGTAAAGTTTGACGCAGAGGCTAGAGGGACAACACTAGGGTTCTAGTGGGCTAGAAAGGGCTCGTATTTAGTAATTCCCTTAAGGGTTTGAATCAACCATATTTTTTTGTCTCTGAGTGATAAGGTACAACTGTTGTGAAATTCTCAGTCGGGCAAACCACTACTGGTGCCCTTGATGTATTCGGATTTTTCTTAATAATAAAACCCTCAAAGAGTTGCTGCACTGATTTTCCCGCATTGGGTTTTTCCGGGGACAATTGTCTGAAAAATCATGTGTGTCCTTTGTCATATGTGCGCTATGTTTTAGTAAATGATTTGTATATGTGTAGGCTGTAGATTGTGTTTGATTTGATATTTTTCTGAATATTCAATTAAATAACTTGTTAATTAAATCAAATAAGTAGGAGAAGTAAATCAATATGTTGTTGTAGGGTTTCTGTGTTCAGAAAATTTCACAGTTTTCATAATAATTTCCCTGCATGTTTGGGTTTGTCCATTTAATTTTGTAACAAAACGCATTGAAACCAGAGCTACACAGAGTGAGGGAAGTTGTCATCCGAAACAATGTTACTTGGGGTAGATTTTATAACACATTAGTTAAGAAGTTTCGCTCTAAAGCATGTGAAAGTTTTCGTCTACAGTTCGGCTCAATTCCTTTTTCTGTTTGGTGTAGTCATCCTTACTGGAGGCATACATTTGAAATGGAGGAGGACCTCAGAGATTCCTGCAACGAACAGTGAAGATACAATATCTTCATGTTGGAAATGATGACATTTAATTCGTGGGAGGCTCTGCTCATTCTCAATCATTCAATGTTGGACACTCAACTATTTGCATGTATGAGAGATCTAGATTATGCACTAGAGGAGATCATTAACATATACGTGTGTGAAATTGATTGAGTGATGTATTTTAAAGTATGCATTAGTGTTATATTTTATTTTGTAAGATCTTACATGATGAAGCACCAACAGTAGAACAAAGTAATATAATTCAAATCAGTGGTTCTTGCTATATATGGTCCCACGAGAATATTTAGTTAATTTGGTTATGTGTACCTCTGTTAAAAATTTGATGGGCCTTGTAAAGCCAGGAACGTTAGCTATATGATATCTTTATATGTTTCTATGTGTAAAATAAAGGTCAAGTTGTATGATCAAATTATGAACAAATTCAGTATGCAAACAACTATCCTAGATAACTATCTGACACAACGAGCTATGTTGTATGACAGATGGAAGCTTGTCCATAGGATGGCTCATTACTTGACTACTTTTTATGATAGTTATAGTGAGCTATGTAATTTGGCAGAATAAAGTATGTCAATATTGTTGATCATGCAAGTTCATCAAATATGGTCAGAGGTGTTTATGTTTCAAATGGAGGTCAAGTGACAACTCAAAGATCAAGTGGTGAAGAAAGAACTGTGTTTGTGAGATTCCATAGTGGATATGAGTGCCGATGAAGACCAACTAAACATACATTAGTTTTTTGTTATAATATATATTCTCTATATTTTAATTTTGACATATAAACATTAAGGGAGAGACTTGGAGATAATGCTTACATGATAAGTTTAGAGTTGGTTTGAGATTATGTTAAGAGAATATCTCAACCCCTATATTCATATTTGGAATTAGTTGAATCTCAATCCAACTAATAATTTTATGGCCTATTGGTTTTTCAAATGTTTTATAGTCTAACAACAAATCTTCAAGTAGATTGTGTAAACTACCTATTATATATATATATATATATATATTAAACCAATCTAGATCCATCTTAACTTCCGATCTATCAATGTCTAGATGGATCAAATCTCTCTAAGTGTAAACCTTTCCTCAAGTTTTGCACCATGAGAGATTTGATCCTCTCGGTGCTTAATAGATTCTGAATTAAGATGGTTAATAGATCTACATGATTTAACTAAGAATCATTTGTCTCCCCAAAATATCTACTTAGGTTAAATTTTTTGAAAATTTACTAAATTAAAATATACTTGGTGATAAAATGAATTTACGGTTGTGTGGGCTAACCTTTTATAACCCGTATTTTTACCCATAGTATTTTCATATTATATCAGCAATCTAAGGACAAGGACTTAGTCATTAGTTGTCTTTAAAACAGAGTGAAAGCATGGTAAAAAGAAAATAGACTTGGAAAAAATACAGAGGAAATTAAAACAGAGTGAAAGCACGGTTAAAAGAAAAGAGACTTGCAAAAAATACAGGCGAAATTGCAGGTAACATATTAAAAACCTGACCAATTGTTAACATATAACCCGTATGAACTGAATCATGTAAACTTTGTCTTCTGCATCATTATTAGACGAAGTTCGGTAAACGGGTTTGGTTAAAAACTATGACCCGAGAGATAAACTACATCATTGAAGATGGCGAAGAAGAATTTTAGCTGGAGTGGGTTGACTTCAAGATTAAAATGCTCGGTGGTTTTTTAACGATTAGGCAGAATGAGTTTTATGATTTAGAGAAAAGAAGTATAGATCATACTAGGAGGCAAGGTGACATCATTAAATGTTTGCAGCATCTTGCTACCGATTGTTTACAAAAGAGTCTTTAAAATATCAATACAATACTACTCTTTTGTAAACAATCAGTACTGACCTGCTGCAACCTTGCATGTTATGATCTATACCGCTATTATCTAAATCATCACACTTACCCTGCCTAATACCGCTATTGGGTATCCTTTGAAAATTCACCACAAACAAGAATTTTAAACTTGAACTTATCCCGCTGCTCTGAAACCCATTCTTGTTCGCCCTCATCATAAACAACATGATGATGTAGTTTAATAGCCGGATAATAGTTTTTCACCAAGCCGGCATACCAAGCCTCGCCCACGCTCCAACCGAAAAAATTCAGCCTCCTCAAGAGACACTTCCAGCTGGAATTCTTCTCCTGAATTACTTTGCCGGAAACATTCAACGTTGGTGGCGGCATCCTTCGGTCCTCCTGGTAAAGGACTGTACATTCTGAGCTTTGCTGAGACATTTCATTTTTGTTTGAAGAATTCTTCGAATACCTATCTTCCTTCTCTCTGCAAGCATTAAAAGTGCCCTCTATGTTAAAAGTACAGTAATCTCCTCTGTGAACAGTTAGTTGCACGTGAAGTCGAGTGGGACACTTAGTTGAGACTCAGAGTCCAAGCTAATTAAATCACTAATATATTTGGCATTGGCAGTCCACTTGGAAACTTGGAGTCCCACTACCAGCTAATTAAATCACTAATATATTTGGCATTGGCATTAGTTAATTCTGGTTTCTAGTTGCATGTGAACTCCACTGGCAAACTTGTGAGTCCCACTACCAGCGAGTTTTAAATCACGCTAATTTTAAATCACTAATATATTTGTATTAGTTAATTCTAGTTATCAGTAATTGCATGTGGATTCTAATGACATGCCACGTATTAAAATTTATAATTCACATAAACTCACTATCTATAATTTATAATTTATCAAAAGCCGCCGCTCTTATTGCAGCCCCGCATGACGCACGTTGGAGCACGGTTTCCTTCATATGATGAGCCGCTCGGATAAAATTATCGTTGTATGAAAAATGTAAAATATACAATAAGCCACTTTACAACGCAAGCTAACCCTCTTAGTAAAGTAAGAGAGTATTTTTTTATTTCCTATAAATTTTGAGGAGAGATTTGAGTTTGAAGGGTAATAACAATTTTTGATGAAGGGTTTACTCAAGCATAATAATGATGGTATAATATAGTTCTTTAAAAATCTTTATCAATCACAATTTTAATGTGTTTAAATTTTGAGACTCATCATTTCTCTTTTCTATCTTGCTTATGTACCAATGTCTTCTCTTACAGAGTATAACTTTTCCTACTTTTTGGAAGTCTAATATGAGTGCTTTTTGGGAGAGTGTAATGTTCTCAAATTTTAGCCTCTGGCTAAAAGGAACATTATAGTTTGCATATTTTCATTTTTGTTGAATAAAATGGGTAAGAAGACACCTTAACCCCTTTAGATGGAGAAATAACACTCCTTGTGTGAAAGGAGGAATAATAAAGCAGCTGATTTGAGCACCACATGGTGTGAACAGGATTGGATCATGCTTGATCTAGACATTTTGACCAAGTCCACATGCACTGTCTACATACAATGTATCTCCTTCATGGACTACGTAGTTTTAGAGGAGGATCACTTGCATGAGTTGGAAGGCACATGTGGATGGGACTCATGGTGGAGAGGAGCACTTGCTATATATGGAGAGAAGGAGAGCCATTGTGATACATGCTTGATTATTATTTGCTTAGTCTGTTGAGACTACGCTCCTCTTGCTGATTAGCAAGAGTGCAGTGATGCATAGCACTAGGGTATTCTCGGTCGGAAATCCCTACCTCATCCTCAAGGAAGGAGATGTTCTAGAGCTACATTTCCTCATTCCGGCATTTGGCCCAGCTACCTCCTTCAGTCACAATGTTATTCCTGGAGCAGGATATCTTTGTGCTGCAAGGTGCAGCAACAAAGGATCTCTTGAGGAATTCCTTGGCTTGTTTTCCATTGGAGGGTTTGGCTATCTATTGGAGGTTCAGTGAGGAGGTCTCCCGGGCTTATTTTCATATCATTGGCATCAGACCAACCATCCTTCTTCCCTCACAGCACAGTCTCCAGCTAGATCTGCTTTATTTTTGCAGGCAGTTGCTGGGAGGGTCATTTGAGCTCATCAGGAGGAGTTGTTTCTGAGTAAAGGGATCAGTGTTTTTCTTAGATACACTATCAGAGGAGGGCATCATCATTTCAGATCTTCTACAGCCTCATTTCATATTTTGATTCAGTTGCAGTGGCAAGCTAATTGTTACATTGTACATTCTTCGGCATTTCTAGCAATCTCTCCTAGATTGGCAAGAAATCTTGTATTGGAGCCAAGTCTTCTATTCTTGGGCATTTCTTTGTATATTTCAGCCATATTTCATGTATATGCATCTACAGTAGCAACTACTCTAACATAGACTACGCAGTCACTGCTCTCCGACATTTTACACCGTTGCAGTATCTCATGTTTCTATTGTTTTAATCATTGGAGATTGATTCCCATTGTTTGAGTGGCTTGTCCCTCAAGATATTTCTGTATATTGTTGCTGATATCTTAATGAACATGATGGCTGCATTATATCCCCTTTATTGACATATTCAGATTTGTAGAGTTTAATGATTATGTTCATATATTGTTGTAGCTCACTTTTTGAGCACTTTTCTGAGATACCGAGGTGTGGGAGATTTGTTTAATCCACCTTGAGGGATTTCTTTGAGCTCAAATTCTGGAAGTGTAATGTATGATGTGTTAACTAAGGGATCCAAGTCCCCTTTCACCTTATTTTTTCACTATCTTCCTTATACAACATCTCTTTGGACCATATTGCAGAAATTCTCGAAAAAGGAACATTACAGTGGTATCAGAGCATTAATCTTGGCTCAGCCTATGCATCCAAAATAATATGCCAGTAGAAGGAGAAGCTCCTCACATAGAAGAGAATTTGTACAAAGGAAACAAGAAAAGAGGAATGACGGAAGAGGAGATCTCCCTACTTCTTTTCCAAACTATGGAAGCTATCATAGAAGATCTCAAGGAGATAGAAAGGGAAAATTGCAGAAAGTTCCTAAGAAGGTTTGAAGATGAAGCAAGTCCTAGCTTTTATCATGATGGGTGTGGGCATTCAGCTACACATGCAGATCCACAGGCAGTTCATTGCCTACTTGCACTGCCGGGAGAATGGAGGTGTAGGTTTTAACCCTGAACATAAATTATCTACACACAAATCTTATAACAGAAAATAAACAATAGCGAGAGCATAAAACATAAAACAGATAAACACAGAGATTTTCCCCTGGATCCCAAATCGGGACTACCAACTTGATTTTTCATTATATTCCTTTTAGTGTTACAACACATATATATACATGCCGAAGCATTCATAAACTCCAATCCATTAACCCTGGATTAGAACATAACCGTAGTTCCCTTGACCGGATCTACAAAATACCAGGGGCCGAAAACCATCATACCCCAAAACCATGTGCAAACTCATGCACAAAACATGGGTGGGTCCACCTATGACTGGGACCGCATACCAAAAAAAATTTTGCCAGGGCGCTGCCCCAGACCCCAACAGGGGGGGCTACCGCCCCCCCTATGACCCCCGTGCTGCGCCCGACGCAACATACAGCGCGTAGGGCTAGTCGTAGAAAGAATATAACACATACCCAACATTCTCCCACTTGTTGTTTTCTTTGCACAGGGGGCCACAGGAGAACTTAGTCATTGGGCCAATTGTTCAACACCCATTGTTTCTCTACACCAAGAGAACTTCTGAGTGCTTACAGACTTAGTCAATGCATCTGCAACATTCTTCAAAGTGTCCACCTTTACTAGCAACACCCTTTTAGCTTCAACCATATCTCTAACAATGTGATATTGAACATCAATGTGCTTTGTCTTTGAATGATAAGAAGAGTTCTTAGCCAAGAAAATTGCACTTTGGCTATCACATTCTATCCTTATAGCTTGTTGTACCAACCCCATACTTGAACACAATCTCTGCAACCAAATTTCTTCCTTGCTTGCATGAGTGGCTACTATGTATTCTGCCTCTATAGTTGAAAGCGCCACTACAGACTGTCTTTTACTCATCCAACTGACTGCACCTCCAAATAGGCTAAACGCATACCCACTTGTAGATCTTCTTTGGTCCAAATCTCTAGCCCAGTCTGCATCAACAAAACCACGAATGTCCAACATTCTTTCTAATCCTGGTCTTCCTTGGTAGCACAAGCCATAATCACTAGTGCCACGTAAATATCTGAAAACCCGCTCTGACCGTCCAATGCCTTCCCCGGGTTTGACATAAACCCGGCCAATACCCACAGATGTGTAATGTTTGGTCTAGTACGTAATTCATTACACATACACGCTACCCACTGCACTTGCATATGGAACACAAGACATATCCTCCTCTTCTTCTTGTGTCTTGGGACACTGTTCAGCAGACAACTTTACACCTATAGGAATAGGAACATTCACCGGTTTACTATCCTGCATATTGAACCTCTGGAATATAGTCTCGAAATACTTCCTCTGGTTTAACTAGAGCATCCTCTTTGCCCGATCTCTCTTAATTTCCATGTCCAAAATATAGTTTGCAGCACCAAGATCCTTCATGTCGAATTTGGAGAACAGCTGGGTCTTCAAATCTTGGATAATTTCTTTATCATTTCCAATCAAAAACATATCATCAACATACAATACCAAATAAATAACACGGTCACCAATTAATTTAAAATAAACACAGTGATCCTCGTTGCTTCTGGTGAAGCCAAGTCCCCGTATATAGGTATCAAATTTCTGATACCACATCCTTGGTGAATGTTTTAACCCATACAGGGAATTCTTCAACCTGCATACCAATTATTTCTTACCCTTCACCATAAAGCCTTCAGGTTCCTTCATGTAGATCTCCTCTTCTAGATCCTTGTGAAGAAATTTTGTCTTCACATCCATCTGTTCTATCTCAAAATCAAATGCAACAGCAACATATAAAAGTAATTTAATAGAAGTGACCTTGGAAACAGGAGAAAAAATATCGCCAAAATCAATTCCCGACACCTGGGAATAACCTTTTTCTACCAACCGAGCTTTTTATTTCTCCACGTTGCCTTCTACATTCATCTTCTTATTAAACACCCATTTTCTCTCGATGGGGTTCCTTCCAGCCGGCAACTCCACCAGATCCCATGCCTCATTTTTGTGCAAGGATTCCATTTCATCAACCATGGCCTCCTTCCAGAAGCTTCATCCCACTCCACGCTCCCGACGCTCTGATCACATAGTTAAGGCAAAACCTGAACATAAAGCAGATGGACTATACCATTCTGGTTGCCTTCTTCCCGAACTGATCTTCTCAAAGCTGGAGTTTGTGGCTCTTCATCTTCTGAGTCTTCTTCTATTGTAGAGTCTGATTCATCCTCCTTTAGCTCAAACTCTATCTTCTCAGGTTCCTTTGGTATGACTTCATGTGTAACAACATCTTTTACCTCTCTAAACACCACATCACGGTTGTACACAACCTTCCTTGTTTCTGGGTTCCAAAGCTTGTAACCCTTTAAACCATCCTTATACCCAATAAAGATGCACCTTTCAGATTTATTATCCAACTTGGTCCTTTCTCCTTTGGAACATGTACATATGCATCACATCCAAATACCCTTAGATGTGAAAGAGAGGGTTTCTTACCAGTCCATACCTCATGTGGAGTCTTATCCTCCAACACTGATGAAGGTGATCTGTTAACCAGATAGCATGCAGTCTCCACTGCCTCTACCTAGAATTCTTGTCCTAACCCGGTACCACTGAGCATGCTTCTTGCCTTTTCCATCACTGCTAGTTCATTTAGTTTGCACTTCCGCTGGCCGGTGTATGAGTGAGTCTTCATTGCCATTTACCACACTTCTTACAGAACTCTTCAAATTCCTTCTTGCAGAACTCCCCACCATTATCTGTCCTCAGCGCCTTTATCTTCTTCTTTGTTTGGTTTTCCACCAGAGCCTTAAATTCTTTAAATTTGTCAAAGACTTCAAATTTATTCCTCAAGAAATATATCCATGTATTCCTTGAGAAGTCATCTATGAATGAAACATAGTACAAAGACTTTCCCAGTGACGGAACTGACACAGGTCCAAACACATCACTGTGCACAAGTTCTAATATATTGTTTCCCTTCTTAGCACCAGAAGGAAAACCCACCCGATTATGCTTCCCATATACACAATGTTCACAGAAATCGAAATCCAGAGAGCAATTAGACATACCTTCTACCATATCATTTATATGCAGTATCCGAAGGCCCTTCTCTCCAATATGTCCAAGCCTTTGATGCCATAACATGGTCTTTTCTCCAGAGACAGCTAGGCTTTCTGCTCCACTTTCAAGAACCATAGAACTGTTACACCCATCAATAACAGTGCTACCTTGTAGCTTGTACAGAGTTCCAATCCGAACTCCCCGCATTAATACTAGTGCTCCCCAAACCATCTTGCAGACATCTTTCTCGAACACTGTTTTTACACCCGCATCATCCATCTTGCTTACAGAAATCAGATTTCTGGCCAATGCAGGAATATGCAGAACACCAGGAAGTGTTCTAATCCTTCCACCTTGCAGCTTTAGCTTGACCTTTCCACGTCTAATGATTCTGGCCTTCCTATCATCCCCTAGGAAGACATCACTGCCATCATATTTTTCATACTCGCAGAACCACTCCCTATGGGGAGTGAAGTGAAGGGATGCACCTGAGTCAATCAACCATGACTCATGATCTACATGTCTACTTGAAGAAGAAGCCAAATACACATCCCCACCTTCATCCGAGGTGGTTTTTGCCTCTGCAGAAGGAGCATCATCATATCCCTTTCCTTTCTCAGGAGCTTTAGATCTGCACTCCTTTTTGTAGTGCCCTTCCTTTCTGCATTTCCAGCATACCTTTACAAACTTTCCAGGAGATTTAGATCTCCCTCTAGATTTAGATCTCCCACTTGAAACCTTATTCTTTTTTCTATTTTGGGACCTTCCTCGTACAGATAAGGCATCTCCATTTTGACCCTCCATATTTCTCCATCTCATTTCCTCCGACAGCAAGGCTGAGACAATGTCATAAAAATTCAAGGTAGTTGTATTGCTACCTATTGCAATAACCAAATTGTCCCACGAGTCTGGTAGAGAACACAACAAACTGATGCACTTATCTTCATCTGAGATTTTAATATCAATAGATGACAGCTAACTTACCACAATATTGAAGGCGTTCAGATGCTCTGTCACCAAGTCTCCATCCTTCATCCTCAGGTTATACAGTTTTTTCCGCAGGAACAAATTATTCACCAGAGACTTAGATTGGTACAAATTCCCAAGTTTTTCCCACAAATTCTTCACCGTAGCTTCCCCAGATACATTCAACAATACTGAATCTGAGACACACAACCGTATTGTGCTCTTAGCCTTTTGATCCAGTTTCTTCCAATCTTCATCTGACATTGCCGTTGGTTTAGTACCTAGATCTACCACGATCCACTGATCTTTATCCACCAGTAGATCCTCCATCTTGAGCTTCCATAACTCAAAGCTCTAACCATTAAATTTCTCGATCTCTATCTTCCCACCGCTCGCCATCTTCTTTCACTGCAATAATTGATCCCGTAGATCTCCCACTGAATAGGGTCTACCTCAGGTCCGAGCAAAAAACCCTCAGCAGCAAAGGCATCCCCTTGAAGTTGAAACAACGCCGATACCAAATCTAGGTTTTAACCCTGAACAAAAATTATCTACACACGAATCTTATAACAGAAAATAAATAATAGCGAGAGCATAAAACATAAAACAGATAAACACAGAGATTTTCCCCTGGATCCCAAATCAAGACTACCAGCTTGATTTTTCATTATATTCATTTTAGTGTTACAACACATATATATACATGCCGAAGCATTCATAAACCCTAATCCATTAACCCTGGATTAGAACATAACCGTAGTTCCCTTGACCGGATTTACAAAATACTAGGGGCCGAAAACCATCGTACCCCAAAACCATGTGCAAACTCATGCACAAAACATGGGTGGGTCCGCCTATGAGTGGGACCGCATACCAAAAAAAAAAATTTCGGGGCGCTGCCACCCCCCCTGTGACCCCCGTGCTACACCCGGCACAATGTACAACATGTAGGGCTAGTCGTGGAAAGAATATAACACATACCCAATAGGAGGAAGGAGATGAGGCCATTGGAGGAGTAGCGCTGCAACTCAAAGGTATGGCTCATGGTTAGTGGTTTAAAAATTTTGTTTCATATTGTCATGCGAGTGTAAAAACATACGATGAATTCATTAAGGGATTGGTGAGGAAATTTGATAAAAATCACTATGAAACATCATGTATCGAAACCTCAAACACTTTGCATGCATTGGAAGGAACCATGAAACAAACTCCATTCCATATCTCTGAAGGGGATGAAAACATGTATGATGGCTTGCTAAGGGAAAGATCCCCACTGTGTGAAGGGCCCTCTTCCATTTGTGAAGACATGGAAGTACTTCCTTCAAGAGATGACCAAGATCTATGGTCTCTCCTTGATGATGCGATATTCTCAATTATTGATGGGGAGGATGAGCATAGGAGATCTAACAGTGTTGTCCTACTGGGAGGAGATCCATCACCACATGGAGGTGAAAAGGGAGCCACTGCTTCCATTAGAGGAACCCTTGTATCTTTACAAAGAGTTCCAAATGATTCAACATGTGGGAACCAAGGCACAATTTCGGAACCATATGCAGCAGTTTTTGGGGATTGTGAGATGGAGGAGGAAGAGAAGGATCAGCATCAAGGGATGATACACCCTTATCTTTTCTGGGGAGTTTTTGCATAAGAGAAGGAGATTGTATTGCGCAGTGAAGAGAGGGACAAATCAGTCCACTCATATATGCAGTCCACTTCTGAACTAGATGCCTCACTATGTGGAGGCATTCCACCTGGGAGGCCCCCTGATCTAGAGTTGATGAGGGATATCTTGTCATATAGCTCACCACTCTTGGATTTCGAAGAGGTGAATACTTTGGAGGAGTCCAGCACAGTGCAGAGAGTTAGGGATAGACTCAAGGAGGAGGGAGACACTCTCTCATTTGCATCATCACCCACTCTCATTACCCATAATGCGCTGACAGAGATTACTGTAGGGATGGAGGAGAGCATCTTCATGATGCCGGATGATTGCTCCACAGATTTGGAGAGACAGAGGACAATTCCTTTGAGGAAGGACTCTTCCACACATGGGAGTGGATGGAAGCCACTCATGCATACTTTGGCCCAGCTTGGGAGATTACTTTTGGATGAAAGCTTCTCATGGGAGGCCAAATTCCAAAGGTCACCATTACTATTGGAGCATGAGCAGCTGCATGGTGGGCATGGAAGCATTTTGGAGGATAAATTTGGCATGGGGGATGTCAAATTAGTAGGTAGCAGCGTGAGGGGAGCTCCACATTACAGATCACCAGCGTTGTCTCTGAGGAGGATAGATCTAGACTGGAGGTCTCAACCCTTAGTAGAGTACTCCAAGGATCTAGATGCATGCATGATTCTTGATGACCCACGCAGAGATGATAGATATACAGTAGAGGATGTGGTCATATATTCATATGGCAGAATATTCTTGACCAAAGCTTCTGAGATCAAGAAGAATCTACTACATGCAACACATGAGGGCTTCCTAGCTATGCACCTTGATGCATATCTTGTCTTGCTAGAGGAGTTCACTTGGGAGGGAATTCAACATGATATATATCATCATATGGACAAATGCATAGCCCAGATGATTTTAGAGAGGTTGGCACAACCATTTCCCTACTCATTGGAGGTGAGGGAGAGCATTCAGATGAGCCATTTCAGCTCAAATACCAGAGTACATGGTAAAGAAGGTATATACTCTCATTTTGATTTACCTTTCTTTACTTTATATGGGAAGCTTGATGATCTAAGGATGATCACATTTCCTTATGCTCCTTATTATGATGTACTTTTGGCCCATTGCAGCAACATGAGTGGCTATTTTCATGATGGTTTATGGGGGAAGCCACATACCTCTTGGTGTGCACCATTGGCACCAATTTGTACTCTTATGTTTTCACCTTATGAGATGTTTGTGGCAGAAAACAAGTGGCTGGGAAAGCACTTTTTGTTTTTAGTTCTAATGCAGGCAGGAGGTTCACTGCATTGGTCCCATGAGTGGAGCATTGACCCACTCTCTAGTTGTCTTATGACAACTTGTTTTCATTACATGTTGCTTCCTTATGTTGCTAATGGTTGTACATTTATAGGGAGCACTACTGGGAGAGTGTTGGAGATATTGGTACAGCCCATTGGGAGCATGATTCTCCCCATTGTACTTGTTTCAAATTGCAGGAGACACCATGGGCAAACCATGATTGCCACATTTCTACTTTTCTCTTCTTGTGGGAAAAACCACTTGGAGAATTTGAGGGGGCATCTCATGGCTGATTTTCTTGATGGGGAAGCTTGGGCCATTCTTGGAGGCCATACCATTTCAGCCCAAGGACGGAGGTAGCCCCATATGTACCACAAATGGAGGGAGAAACATCTTGGGAATCAAAAGCCCAACTCTCCATTCAGACCCAACACATTGCATGAACCAGGGGTTGAGATTTTTATTTGGATGATAACACGGATGAGAGGATCATCATCGGGGACAAAATTTTCCCATGCATGTTATCACTCCCACCTTGAGGAGGCCATAGCACAACAAGAATTTTTCCACATACACCTTATATCCTTCCATGATATGCACCATGTCGGTTTGCATACTTGGGAGAAAGAATTGGATACAGGATACCTTGAGCAGTGGTGGAGATTGTTGATAAGGAGGCCATAAGAGAAGGAGGGGGAGGAATTTTTTTCTCTCTATGTATTTGCTTGAGGACAAGCAACATGTGGGAGGGGAGGACTGTAATGTTCCCAAATTCTAGCCTTCGGCTAAAAGGAACATTATAGTTTGCATATTTTCATTTTTGTTGAATAAAATGGGTAAGGATACACCTTAACCCCCTTGGAGAAAAAACACTCCTTGTGTGAAAGGAGGAATAATAAAGCAGCTGATTTGAGCACCACATGGTGTGAACAGGATTGGATCATGCTTGATCTAGATATTTTGACCAAGTCCACATGCACTGTCTAGATACAATGTATCTCCTTGATGGACTACGCACTTTTAGAGGAGGATCACTTACATGAGTTGGAAGGCACATGTAGATGGGACCCATGGTGGAGAGGAGCACTTGCTATATATGGAGAGAAGGAGAGCCATTGTGATACATACTTGATTATTATTTTCTTAGTCTGTTGAGACTACGCTTCTCTTACTGATTAGCAAGAGTGCAGTGCTGCATAGCACTAGGGTGTTCCTGATCGAGAATCCCTACCTCATCCTCAGGGAAGGAGAGGTTATAGAGCTACATTTCCTCATTCTATAATTTTTCCCAGCTACCTCCTTCAGTCACAGCGTTATTCCTAGAGCAGAATAACTTTGTGCTACAGGGTGCAGCAACAGAGGATCTCTTGAGGCATTCCTTGGCTTGTTTTCCAGTGGAGGGCTTGGCTATCTATTGGAGGATCATTGAGGAGGTATCCTGGGCTTATTTTCATATCATTGGCATCAGGCCAACCATCCTTCTTCCCTCATAGCGCAGTCTCCAGCTAGATCTGAGTTATTTTTGCAGGCAGTTGTTGGGAGGGTCATTTGAGCTCATCAGGAGGAGTTGTTTATGAGTAAATGGATCAGCCTTTTGCTTAGATACACTATCAGAGGAGGGCATCATCATTTCAGATCTGCTACAGTCTCATTTCATATTTTGATTCAGTTGCAGTGGCAAGCTAATTGTCACATTGTACATTCTTTGGCATTTCTAGAAATCTCTCTTAGATTGACTAGAAATCTTGTATTGGAGCCCAGTCTTCTATTCTTGGGCATTTCTTTGTATATTTCAGCCATATTTCATGTATATGCATCTACAGAAGTAGCTAATCTAACATAGACTGCGCAGTCACTGCTCTCCGACATTTTACACTGTTGCAGTATCTCATGTTTCCATTGTTTTAATCATCTGAGATTGATTCCCATTGCTTGAGTGGCTTGTCCCTCAAGATATTTATGTATATTGTTGCTGATATCTTAATGTACATGATGGCTGCATTATATCCCCTTTATTGACATGTTCAGATTTGCAGAGTTTAATGATTATGTTCATATATTGCTGTAGCTCACTCTTTGAGCACTTTTCTGAGATACCGAGGTGTGGGAGATCTGTTTAACCCACCTTGAGGGATTTCTTTGAGCTCAAATTCTGGAAGTGTAATGTATGATGTGTTAACTGAGGGATCCAAGTCCCCTTTCACCTTATTTTTTCATTTTCTTCCTTATACAACGTCCCTTTGGACCATATTGCAGAAATTCCCGAAAAAGGAACATTACAAAGAGTTGCTCTACTCTCTCGCTCTTGCTCTTGTGCATCAACACACATGTTTTCTTGATATTTTCTCATCTTTCATGTTATTCTTTCTCAATGTTCTTTCTTTGGTGGGATTACATGTTAGGTCTGTCCTTGCTTGTTCAGATCAAAACTTCTGATGAAATCTTCTAGTGGTCCATTGTCTAGAAAATATATTGTCTCTGTCTCTTGAGTAATCCTGATACCCTTGCCCACTTCTACCAACAATTATGAGCACACCTTCCTACTAGATATTTCCTTGGAAAATATTGAAAATATTCAACTTTATGAACATTTGGATCAACCAATAATCCATTTAAAAATATAAATCCCAAAACTTCTGATGAAATCTTCTACTGGTCCATAGTCTAGAAAATACGTTGTCTATGCCTCTTGAGTAATCCTGATACCATTGCCCACTTTGGCCAACAATTATAAGCACACCTTCCTACCAGATATTTTCTTGGGAAATATTGACAATCTTCAACCTTATGAACATTTGGATCAACCAATAATCCATTGAAAAATATAAATCCCCCAATTCCCTGTTGCTAGCTTCCTTCCACCTCATAGTTTCACATGATTTTCATCAAATCAAGTTTCCAACTTCATTAATTGATATTTAAATTATAATTATAAAATTTCAGGGTCTTTTTCCCATATACATTTACATATTTATCTAGGGATCAATAACATAATTAATTACAATTACAATAATAACATAATTAATTACAATTACAATAATATAAATAAATAGAGAGAAAAATGAATGTTACATTTACACTGAACTACTGGAATGAGGTAAAGTGCTACTTTAATACATCTCAACTTAATGTCAGATTCCTTTACGTGGCTGATGATCTACCCCTTTGATTTTTTTGCGATTAACCCTCTTGTAAACTCCCTTGAATCCATTTATTCAAATAAATTGTTCGTGGGATCTTGTCTAGTGTGAGGATGGTTGGTAACGTGTAAATAGATTATTGGAAGGGTATGCAGATATGGATTCTTGGCAATGCCTTATTTATAACGACTTCCAAATTTTCAAATAGATTTTCAGAATAGTTCATTATATCTACATCTATGACAATCGCACTCCCTCTAATATCCTAGATGCCAAAATCCTGGATGTCTTGTCTCACTAGCGTTTTATTTATATATGGATATAATACTCAAAAGTGTCATTCATGGTTACTTCCTAGATTCCTAAATACCAATAATATTTTTCTCCTGCTAGCTTGCACACAATATCTAGATTCGATCCCAATTACTTAAGTAACAATTTACATAACAATGTTTTGTATTTTGGAAACCCTTTCAATTTTTATTTTTTAATTCACATCTAGTGTAGTTAAAATTTTGACGTTGTAAAATTCTCTTAATTTGGAGATGCTAGATTTATGGTCTGACATATCACATACAGATCTAGACCAAAAGGTAAAAAGTTACATTTGGCGTGTATCTCATTTCTTCTAGATATCCATGCATGCAACTCTAAATCCAAGTGGGTTCCATCATGTGGCCCATAAGCTGTCTAGGTTTTTATTAAAAAATGTTTACAAATTTTCTTTGGATACCTAAATATTTTGATCTCAACAAAATCCAATAGTCTGTCACCAACACTTAACCCCATAAGGTGTCTAGGTTTTTCATAAAAACGTTTACAAATTTTCTTTGGATACATAAATATTTGGATCTCAACAAACTCCAATAGTCTGTCACCAACACTTAACCAAATATAGTGTCGATTTGTGCTTCTTTTTTAGATCTTGAAATTTCCACCCTTTGATAGATCTCGATGCCCAGCCTCCATCGCATGACAGATTAGGGATTCCCATATGAGAAATTTTGTTGTTAACTAGCCATTGTGATATTCTTATTCCTTGATTTTATTGTGTATTCCATCTAATTGTTGGACCCTTATTTACCAAAATTTCATTTACCATTAATTTATATAATTGTTAACTAGGCCACAGGGATATTTTAGATCACTAAGGGAAAATAGGAAAGCTTTCCCTAGTTGGATAAAAATTCTTCAAGTGATTGAATAGAAATCAAACTCTGTCAATTTATGGTTCTATTAATATTAGTTAAAATTTATTACCTACCAACAACCACTGGGAATACAAATATTGATACAAGACTTAAGGCATTCCACTGGAACAATGATCGATGTTTCTCTGAATTCTTTGCAGCTAATCTCTTGGTTATGGGCCCATCGATCCATGTAACCAAGAGTAGTGGATGAAAATATTTGATCCCCAAATTTTCCAATTTTATACAGAGTCCAAGGAACTGTAAAAAGACAAATAGGTATAACTTGAAAAAATTGAAAGTGAAATAAACCAAGTCCATAGAATAAACTACAGAATTTAAGATTGTTGTTCATGCCAAGGTTTATCATAGCTTACGAATATATAGATAGGATTCATGAAGAAAAAAAGTTTTATAGCAAATAATTTTTTTTCCACTGCAATTTTTATTATTATCTTTAATTCCTTTCTAATCAATAAGACATTTCATGTCAAATAATTGAAATTAAATAATGAGTTTGTGTAACAGGAGTAAAAGGCATATCCGAGTACCCAATAAATGAATAATAATAATGATTTCCACCCAATAGTAAGTAGCTCATTGAAGAACTCCATTTCTTAGTAAGGCTATGATACCATTAAGGTAAAGTAGGACTAAGGATTAGATTAGCTATGATACCATTAAGGTAAAGTAGGACTAAGGATTAGATTAAGTCTATAGGAAATTCAACTCTGATAAATTTCATTGTTAAAATTTGCAAAGGACATATAGCTACAAGCACCCACATACCCTGTATCTCACTACACAAATGCATCTCTTCTTCTTGTGATTTTTAGATAAGGCATACAAAAGTCTAGCTGATGTCACAAAACTTATTACATATTATCTTGGTTCTGTAACTCTTTCCTTAAGGAACTCCTCTCATTTTCATATATGGTTTGAACTCATGGACCTCCATTTCTTCTTCTTTTCTTCTCTAGAACTCTCTTTCTCCTTTTTCTAGTCTCTTTTCTTCTATTCCATTTTCCATTAGTAATTTCTAACAAGAAGTTATGCCCCACTACTTAATGCATTGGGTATCCACTTAGCACCTACATTCATGGGATATTAAAGAATACTATCTTAACTGAGAAAAAAACTTCCCAAAATCATTTTTTTAAAGTCTCTGATGTGTCCCTCTCCAAAAAAACATAGGAGAGATGTTGTAATGTAGATGTAATGTTAACATTTTGACTAAGTCAAATTAAGTAAAAATAAAATAAAATAAAACGATTAATGTAGTGCAATGGAAATATTTTAACCAGTTAAATAAAAAAAAATGACAAAACAAAAATAACCCTATAAAAATAAAATAAAAATAAAAATAAAAATGACCCATTGTATTGACCAATGGTATTGAGAACCCATGGTATTGACACATGACATTCATGTGGAATGTAGCATATTTAAAGGGGAAATTAAACTACCTTACCTCTTTATATTTACATTTCTTTTAGAGTGAAAAGATATTTGATCCACTCATAAGGTGTAGACCAATTGGTTTGTATGGGGTTTAGTTTACACCAAGTCATAAGTTCAAATATCATGGGGAGGGTGAGGAGTGGACCCAACTCTTGGGGAAAGTTTAACCTATTCAAAGAAAAAAGAGATTCCTAATATTTAATACATATTCCTAATTTTTAGTCCCAATTGTTACACTAAAAACTGTCATCCTGACATTTTTCTATGAGTATGAGCTCATTATTACTCATACTTCCTCCTTTTGCAAGTCTAATATATCAGTTCCTCATGTCAAGCTTTCAAAATCAGAGAAAAGTTCCTAAAAATCCCCTAAACATTGGTATCGCACTTTCTCTATTCATTGCTTGCGGTCCCGCACCTAAAGTTCAGCTTGCCTGCGGAACCATACCGCACGTTCTTTGTGTTATGGGTGCGGACCTCTGTAAAACTCAAAAAGGCGAGAAAGTAAAGATAAAAAGTTGATTTCAGATGAATTCTAGAAGATTCTAGATGGGAATTTTCGGGAATGGATGCGCTTTGAGAAGGTTCATGCATCCCTCACTTGATGGAGCTAACCCCATGATGTAAGGAGCTAATCCCTTTGAAGGAGGATTCTATCCCTTCATATTTGGAACAGAAAACCTCCTCTTTTCCACTATAAAAAGAGGCCTTGGGTAGCCTCAAAGGGAGTTCAAGCTTTAAGATATTTGAAGTTAAATGCTGTTGAGATTCAGACTTAGTTAACTAAGACTTTCTGTGAGGTTAAATCACTCACCTCTATCCTAACGACAAGCTAGGAGCTAGGAAATTCGTGCCTATGTGGCATGGTCCTTATATTGTTAAACGAAAGTTAGCAACAGGGGCCTATGAGTTGATAGATTTTGACGGTGTCCCTTTGGATAAACCCAGAAATGGGCTCTATCTAAAGTGATATTATGCTTAAATGTGGTGTGGAGATTTTGTTAGTTTAGATTTCTTTACTGCTGGTGTGTTTTAGATTAGAAAAGTGTGCCTATTAGATAGTGTGTTTTTATCACTATCCCTACTTATCTGAGTTTTTACTCTTGATATTGCAGATGTCGACGTCTCTTCAAACCTACATTGGTTTTGCTGATGGTGCTTGTCGTAGTACACGGAACATTTCTTCCACAGCTTGGGTTATCTATTCACCCTCTGACGAGTTAGTATCCATGCATGGGGTAAGCCTTGGTCAAACAACGAATAACATTTCTGAGTATAGTGCAGTGATTGAGTTATTATCTGAATCCATATCATTTTGAATTTGGAGTTTGATTGTAAGGTTGGATTCTGAACTTGTTGTATTACAGCTTAACAGGGTTTATACCATTAGAAATCCAGTGTTATTACGGTTATTTTTAAGAGTTCGTCTTTTGGAACGTGAATTTGATTACATTGAATAGCAGCATATTCCAAGACATTTAAATACATTAGCAGATTCAATTGCTTCTAGTATGATAAATAGACATTTGCAATAATCAAAACAGTAAATCAAATGCATTCATATATGTACACAGATAGCCGGCAAATAGTGATATATCATAGTATAGGAGTGTTTTCAAAAAAATACATCGTCTTCGATCATAGGTTGGAAACACCTTATGATCGGTAAAAAATGATAACTCAAAAGTCAAAATATGAGTCTACACGATCATCCCATCACTGATGATGATCACGATAAGAAACCGCTGCTCGGGCTACCCTGCATAGGAACCTCCTAAAAGGTCCTGGAACTCCAATCACATATCTCTGCAACCTGAGAGGAATGTCATCTATGCTCGTCTCTGGAATATCTAGAGTCAAACGCTCTAGATGATGCTCTAAATTAGTCAAAATCTCCGCTGATTGGCCTGCTGGGGCTGGTGCGGCCGCAACTGGTTGTCTTCTCTCGTAAGGTTGGAGATGGGCTGGTCTTTGTGGACCCACATCTGTATTCAAAAAAAATTTGGTTATTAGTTTTCAAAGACGATAAAAAATTAAAAAAAAATTAGAATTTAGCAAACGTTGAAAAATGATTGTACCTAACTCATCCCACTGTTCCCCTGCTGGGAGAACCATCTCTCGGTCGCCGCGGAAATCTATCCCAGCGTATGGAAAATCATCTATCACAAAAATTTGGCGATCCAGCCAACGAAAATATGAAGAAGGAAATCTGACAATTTCAGTACCCTCGATAGCATGATGAGCCATCAATGCGGACCAACAAACCATCCTCGGTTCTCGAAGACGACCGGCATCAACAAAAATACTCTGTGGAGCTAACATGGGGATCCTCTCTAGAGCAAAAGAAACAACAATGGATCCGTATCCAAAGTTATTCAGTTTCCCATTTTTTGCTCTAGTTAGTTGGCCTTTTACATTAGCCAACACATCTTCACACCAGTTAAAGATGGTGCCGCGAAAACAGTCCACGGCAATACGCATTTGGGAACTAGTAGCTACATGAAGCGTAGCACTCCCACACAGTTTGGTAACAGTAAAAGCAATAACTTTCAATTCAGGACGGATGATGTGTTTTATGTCAATCCGTTTGTCCCGAGGATTTGCCTGGTCATTGCAGAATTCTAGTTGGAGACTAGCGACAGACTGGCCACCTGGCCTAGTCCCAAACAAAGAAACTTGTTCGCCCCTCTTGGACAAACCAGTCAAGAAATATATATCCTCCGGCTCAATTTTGAGCCGGTGGCCACCAATAAAGAAGCACTGGTCCTGCACATTCCATCTGTTCACTAACCATGTCAAGAGTTCTACTTGTGCCCTCATGCCTGAGATGGCCCAAAATTTGTACAAGCCACATGCTTTTAAATCCTGTTGTGTGGGAAAATGGAGTATTACGGCTTCATCCACTTCCTCGTGCTCACGTTCTCGCCAGATCAACATCTTGTCAATCCTACAATACATAAAAAGGCAAGTTAGAATAGTCTTATTTGAAATTTTTTGGCAAACAAATGAGAAATGAATGTTTTAAAATCAACCGCGCGGGTACCGCACCTAAGCTTTGTACACAGTGCGTAGATACGCACGCGTACTGTGTGCCGGGTGCGGAACCCACGACTTTTTTCTTATTGAAAAAAGTCGGGGTCCGCAGGTAACGTGTGTCCCACCTGCGGACCCCGCGGGCGAACTTTTAAACCATTTTTTGCCCCAAAAATGCAAACTAAAGCCTAAAAACAAATTTGAAACGGATGAAAAACAATATTGAGAGGTTGTGGATTACCTGGGACTGACGGTTCTCGATTCCAATGGACGGATTTTCCAGAATCTTCACAGGAACTTTCTTACCCAAAAGCTTTTTACTTTTCACTCTGGAATTGAATGGTAAAAATGAAATTGAAAAAGTCCTTTTTATAAGTTTTTTCGAATGGATGAATTTTTAATTTATTTATTTTTCACTTTAAAAAGGGTATTTTTGAAAGCATTTTTACTTATCTTAAACAGGTATGTGTAATGTTTCAAGTTTTTGTGCAGAAATTGGATTTTTCAGGAGAATTGATCGTTTTTCAACAAAGAGCATACTTTTATCACTTCTTCAGACTCTTTCAAAAATTTTACGAAAAAGCGAAACATTGGAGTCAATTTTGGTTATTTTCAAGACTCGTTAAACTCATGAAAATCCCGAGATAATTTTGCTATTTTTCATCCTCGTAAAACACATGAAAATGCCAAGTTCTTTCCGTCTTTTCCTGATCGTAAATTAAATTGAAAGTCGGCCATATGAGTACATTTTTATCTCTTTTTCGAACTCGTTCAAACTTACAGAAAAAGCGAAACCATGGAGTTCTCTTTTAAACCCTTTTCAGACTCTCTAAATATGAAAAGATTGCCGAGTACTTGACTATTCGAACTCGTTAAAGTAAATGAACATTCGTCCCTTCAGTATTTACCCCTTTTACGGACTGAAATGGACTATTTACGAAAAAGGTATACGTTAACTAATTACGGTCAATAGAGTTCTCTCCCACATTATTTTATCCTTTTTTGGGCTCGAGAGACTAAATTTACGAAAAATTACACCCACGGAGTTTTCTTAAGTTTTTCTTCTGACTCCCTAAAACTGAAAAACACCGAGTTTCTCCTATACTGGACTCGTTAAAACTTAACAGTAAAGGACCTGTTTAAGTTTCAACAGGAACGAACCACTCCTTCTTAGGGTTCGAATATCAAACTAAGTTGGACTCATCCGAAGGATGAGCTTATAATCAAGCAAATGTTATCCTCCTCAAGCTTGTCAAAAATAAAGAGGTACTTGCCAGAAATGGTGGGGGAAAAAGAGAGAAAAATGGGCGTGTTTGTTATATTTTAAATTTTTCGAAAATTCAGTCAACTACTCTTGAACACGACACTTTCATTCACCTGGGTTGGGAAATCCTTTGCCTAACAGTTAATCAAACCATATTGAAAGTCTTTAGACGGTTTTTGGGTATTAGCTTTGGGTCAATTATCACCAAACCATCTGCAATGTCGTTATGTGTTCAAGAGAACAGTTCAAATAAACCATTCATCTGCAAAATGTCTGTCATCCATTTTTGACCATCCCTGAGTCAGTCCCTGCCAATATATTTTCAAAACTTGATCTATGATTTCGTGTTGTGGGCTTGCTTAGGAAAGATCACTTTCTATCGACATCAGCACATTATCTAGGAAGTTGATCCAGAAATCGTCAGTACCTTGAAATCTGCATGCCTCAATGGCATGTTTCTCGCCTTCGATGACAGGTTGCATCATTGACCTTCGATCGAATGATTCCGTGACATGTTTGAATTCAGCTCATTCATTCACATTTCATGGATTGTACTGAGTACTTTGAGAGCCATTGACATTACTGGTGGTTTCTCTCACACTTGTTAACAGTTCACATCATTGACTCGTAATCAAGTGGTTTCTACCATGTTCGACTTCAACACATTTATTCACATGGATAGAATCGTACTAGTTCGAGATGCGGAAATCAAGACCCTGGATCTAGTTTCCACCATCCAGGCTGCGAGGAGTTTTATTATTATACAATAGACTATTCATTACAGATGGCTGTGCCCATGCTGTGTCTACACTATTGATGTAATATTAAAATCATTCCTGTATCAGAACGATTTGAGTTAGTTTCTAGTTAGTTTTAATCTGAGTATGGGAATGCCTACCTCAGTGATGACATATATATGTATATATTTTGCATTGAATGTTTTTACAAGTTCCGACTGGGGTGTCCACAGGATGATCTTTGATATGATAAAGTACTGCACTCTTCATATATGACAGACTTCAGCTTCATCTATTCCAGACTTTGCACTTTAGGGGGCAATTTGTTACACTAAAAACTGTCATCCTGACATTTTGCTATGAGTATGAGCTCATTATTACTCATACTTCCTCCTGTTGCAAATCTAACATATCAGTTCCTCATGTCAAGCTTTCAAAATCAGAGAAAAGTTCCTAAAAATCCCTTAAACACTGGTATCGCACTTTCTCTATTCATTGCTTGCGGTCCCGGTCAAAAGTGTCGGAAGCAAGTGTCAGAATTTTCGCCAAATGTAGTAGTTTAGCGATGCTTTGGGCCATGGTGTCGCAATTGCGACGTCTTCCTCCAAACGTCGCAATTGCGACAGGTTTTAGGTGTTGGTATTGCGATAGGTTTCTATAGATGTCGGTATAGCGACGGTTGCGGGCGGGATGGAAAAAATTTGGGAAAATTTCCGACATTTGGTCAAAAGTGTTGGAACCAAGTGTCGGAATTTCCGCCAAATGTACTAGTGATACGGTGGCTGGGTAAATCAATCTTGGGTCTTTCTGGCGAAATAGGATAGCAGGTGGAGGACGATGGAGCAGCCTTGTCCTGTTGGGCCTGCGTGGTTGGCGCTGTAGGCTCTGTCGTTTCCTGCTTCTTGTCAGCCCCATCATTGCTTTGAACGGAATTGCCGCGGGTAGCATCATTGTTTGCAGGGGGGGTTGACCTTCCCCCCCTGAGCTTGTTGCCATGGCTATTTGCCTATGCCTGTGAGCGTGGTGAGAGAGGACTGTCGCGTTTGATCAGTCATGCAGGTGAACTAGGGTTTCTGCAATCGCCGACATCCTTCCGCAGAGATGCTTTGACAACCTTCCAGTTAATTGGAATATTAGAGTTCTTACATTTTCTAATTAATTAAGTAAATAAGAGGGTGGAGGGATCCATGAACCCCATAGATGAATAAAGTCCACTTTTGGTGTGTGTATGTGGATAATTAGATAGTAAATCTACATTATGGAGTAGTGGAGCAACTTCTTAATGAAGGAATGTTACACTAAAAACTGTCACCTTGACATTCTGCTAACTATATGAGCTCATTAACACTCATACATACCTCCTCTGCAAGTCTTACAACCTTTACTCCTCATGTCAAGCCCTGAAACAAGAAGAAAAACCCTAAAAACCTCTGAAATAATGGGTACGCATGTAACATGAAGCCTGCCTGCGTTCCTGGCTTGGGTACGCAGGTAATGCATGGCTTACCTGTGTTCTAGAATGCAATTTTCCTTAAGAATGCCTACGTACCCCCTCCAAACTCAAAAAGGCGAGAAAGTAAAGTTAAAAAGTTGGTTTGAGGTCAATTCTAGAAGGTTCTAGATGAGAATTTTTGGGGATGAGTACGCTTTGATAAGGTGCATGTATCCCTCACCTTAAGGAACTAATCCCTTGATGTGAGGAGTCTATCCCTTTGAAGGAGGATTCTATCCCTACAAAGGTGGAATCCTACCTCCTCATCTTATCTATAAAAGGAGGCATTGGGTAGCCTCAAATGGTTAGATTTTGGAGATTGAGAATTAGAGTTCAAGCTTTATGGGTGATTGAGTTGAAGTGTTGTTGAGATTTAGACTTCTTTCTGCTGAGCTTTTGAGAGGAAAGATCACATACCTCTTTGTGCTCCTGGAGGAAGAGTGCAAGACTTATCAAAGTAGAGGAGACTCCTGCTTCGGACCCCGGGAAGGCCTTTCAAACATCAAGTCTAAGGTTGTAAGGTTCTTCTATATATTTTAAGATTAATACAATCAAGTTTTGTTTTTCTCAATAAATTATCATTCGATTGTTTATTTCAATAAATTGTCTTTTGATCGTTTATTTCATAGATTATTTGATCACTATGATAGGTAAGTTTTATGATTATTTGTTATACAGGTGCTATTTAATATTTTCTTGTTTGTGATTGCAGGTCGACAAAAGACGACACTTTGTTGCGACGAAATACGACACTTTGTTGCGACGAAAGACAACACTTTCTTACGACAAAATAAATCTTGTTGCGACGGAAGGATTTTGATGCGACAGAAGCACTACGACCGCAAATAAGCATTTGGATCTAAGGTAGGATCGACACCTTCATAGAATTTATTTGTAAAATGAATATATTTAGAGAAAGAAAAACTTAGTTTTTCGTTTGTTGCTAGATTGTCTTCTGACACTAGGGAGATCGATCTTGTCCGCAAGAGCAATTTATCTGGCCAACAAGGAAGAGTGGAGATCATGCAACATTAATGATAAGATCATGGAGATAGTGGAGGAGTCAAAGTAAGATCATGGTGCAATAAAAGTAAGATCATAGAGCACTAATGATGAAATAGTGGAGGAAATGGTGCATTTAATGCACACACGATGGAGAGAGTGGAAACTAAATGCAGAAATGATGGAGATGATGGAGAGATAGTGCAGTCTTCATGTAGTGGCCACATGTGCAGCGCAGTTATGAGGTGGGCCAAGGCTAGGGAAGGATCACAGAGCATAAAAGGAAGATGAAGGCTGCAATATAAGGATGTTTTTTAGATTTTGGAATTTGATTTCAGATCTGGATTTTTTATTTGACATTTCTATGCACACTTCAGCTATTTAGCTAATTCTACAATGTTTTTTAGCACACAGGTGTTTCTGAGTGGAAATCCCACCCTTACCCACAGGGGACTTTGAGTGCCTACTTTGGGAAGGTTTCTTTTAACTTCCATACATCATCAGGAATTGGTGCCACATTCAACCCCTCTCTATAGCACATTCATTCTGTTTTATCTTAAGAGACAATACATCAGTTTTGAAAGGAATCAGTATTTAAGACATTTTAAAAGTGTGTCACATAAATTATTTCATCATAAGGTATTTTTTCTATCCCTCTAGAGACTAGTTTTCTAAAACCCTTAATGATCGAGAATAATAAAATATTTCATAATTCCATTCACTATTGATATCTGAATGAAAAGAATAACTGCAGGGGAAACTAAAATTAATATGCTGAAAACACGAAATCTATGACTTTTAAGTTTCAGAGGATTTTCATGGAGAGAGACGAAACTCGAAATAATATGTTGTAGACACATAATCTATTACATTAGTTTTTCATCAGGAGTTTGTGAAGAGAGGGGAAACTCAAAATAATATGTTGTAAGCACATAATCTATTAAGTTTAAGTTTCAGAGAGAATTTGTGAAGGGAAAAGAGATGGAGTGAAGGAGCGCAAATTAAGGTTATTTAACTCTTAATCACAGATGTAATTAAGACACCAGTTGTTACATTACTTCACTTCATTCAAAGAAGAAGGGACACAAAATGGCACAAGAAACATGAATCACCATCAACAATTGCAAGAAACTTATTGCTTCTTTCATTTACCCATTAGAAAAATAAGTACAAAATTTAATCCCCAAGAGGTCCAGAACTTAGGCCCCCTCCATTTCTTTCTTTCTCTCTTGCTTAAATACATCAAAAACAATTTGTAACTACTGGAACTTCTTGTAACTAATAAAACTTCCTAAAAATCTGTAAACTACCTATTACATCGTAATTAAAGACTTCATTACAATGTTGATCTTTAATCAAGAAAGAAAGATTGAATTACAAGTATCAATATATTTGCTAGATCTTATTTGTTGTTGATGTGTCTTTGTCCATTTCGGTTGTGATGTCCCAAAAATCTGTGTAAACGCATCTCCACTAGACTCTGCCCATGCTTTTTCATTTTTGAATGCTATCATCATGTCACCTGCTACCCGACTCTACCTCTTTTGCTCGTGCCTGTTGCGTTATGCCTTTTATTCTCCTTTGCCCTACGTCAGATCACATACCCGAGTCTTTCTGCGCATGTTCAGAATTTCTTCCCTAAACCACCACAAGCATTGGACTTGAAATATATTATATTCACCTCTAAATAATGCATCGCATCTACTTTCTATCACATTTCGGTGTTTCAAATGTTTTACGTTATAATCCTACTTTCCTCCTTCGATGTGATTTAACACAAGAAATTCCTTACTTCTAGATTTGAAAACCTTTGGAGTTTACTTTCGAAACCACATCGCATCCACCAGGAAATTGAAAATTGGGGATTTTATTATGAAAGACTAGAGGTAAGTGTTAAACTGTACGATCTGCGAAGTGTGACAGGCAGAAGGTAACGTGGAAAGCAAAGGTGGGGCCAATCGCAAATCACAAATCAACAAATTTGTTATGATAAATGGAAGGTAGGCTATAAAACTTGGGAATTGTGAAGTGCGGGAAGAGGGAGGTGACGTGGCAGGGATGGGTCCCATGGATATCGCAAATTGCAAATCAGTGGATTTAGTTTATGAGCGGTGGAGGTAAAAATTAAATCTTGCGAAGTGCAAAATGCTAGGAGAGGGAGGTGACATGGAAAAGAGAGGTGGGCCCACCCACAACCCGCAGATCACAAAATTTAACACATTACTTAGTGCTAACCCTTTAAACTTGTGAAGCATGATATGTGATTGCATCGCATTCCAATATCACAAGTTTAACCATATTTTAAACTTGTAACCTTTACCGAATGTGATATGCGATACAATCTTTGTTGTCCATCTCTCCATTTCAGTTTTGTGATTTGATCCTAACCATCTGTTTTTCCCTTTGTGCCTCCTCCAAAACTCTTAATTTTCTAAGGGAAATGTGCCATTTCTTTGCAAGTAGGAATTTAGTATGTTTTTCTCTGTAGTGTAACCCTCTCGATCTTATCCGATGTTCTGCCATGCTAGTCTCTC
Source organism: Pinus albicaulis (assembly GCA_034641835.2). NCBI lineage: Eukaryota > Viridiplantae > Streptophyta > Pinopsida > Pinales > Pinaceae > Pinus > Pinus albicaulis. The sequence continues at coordinate 23,045 of JAXQQM020066178.1, read as the reverse complement.
CCGAGCTTGCGAATGAGCCCGACTTGACCCTTGCTGCACACTTTTCTTCTTTGCTGCTCCTCTGGATTATATTGCACTTCCAATGTTGCTGCTGCTTCCATGAATTTGGTTCCAGTGCACATGTGATGATGAATCCTCGTTCTTCTTGACATTATAAAAATTGTTCCTCAACAACCTTGAATTGCTTAGGAACTCTCTTGACTTTTAGCTGAGTAAAATTATGCTACAACATCTGGCTCTAATTGGGGATGTCACTTTTGGTAGCAAAGTGCTGAGAATTGGTAGATCAGTAGCCTTTATTGGGCATGGATTCAAAGATAACTTGTAGATCAGTAGCATTTATTAGGCATGCAGTCAAATAGTGCTTGTAGAACAATAGTCGTTATGGGCATCGAGTCAATCCCAAATGTGAGTTGATCCAGTATGAAATCCTCCCGAAGCCTGCTACACTTTGGACTTATTCCTTTATTCTGAAGCTGAAAAAATCGAACTAGAAATACTATAACTAAAAATGCTCAACTTATGAGCTTATTTATGCACAACTCTTATGCATGCATTTATTCCTGAACTTAATCAGGGGAAGTCAACCTTTGTATAAATGCTTGTTACTGACAAAAGAAATTTTTCATTTAATCCACCATTGGATCATAAAACTGACTTGACCAATTTTCTACTGCATCGTTTTTCTTGAACATCTTGCTGATGTAGACTTGTTTGAAAATGACAACTTCCTTCACTGCTTGACTCCTCAATTTGAGGTTGTATGTGAGAAGATTGATTGTTGTTTTCTGTTAATAACCATTTAGGCTGGAAAGAGCAATCTAAGGTTTGTCCCTCATAATGTTGATGTTCTTCGTGTAATGCCAACCCTTGACAAAAATCTTCAGAAATTGTAATGTAACATTCATCTCTCCTCTCATATAAAGTTGCATCAAGATCAATAATACAATCGGAGGAGAAATATTCTTTCTCAATAAAGAATGTAAATTTTGGGCCTTATAATATTCTCAGGATATAAAGTAGGAAACAATCTTCTTGATATGTAAGGGAAAATATACCATCAAACTGATAGTGAACAATAAAACTTCCTTTAAAAGATTCAAACTTTGATACCTGTATTTTCCAAGGTGCTTTCTCATTTCCTTGCCCACAGAATTCCTCATCTAATGAAACCTTCATTAGTGGAATCGCCAGGTGAATAATACACAACCAAATTTGTATCTAAATCTTGTTCACCATCAAGAAATAGATTTCAATACCTGGGGGAAAATAACTTTGTGCCTTCGTCCCCAACAACGACGCCAAAAAAATTTGTATCTTAAGAGACATCCCCTCGGTTGTGAAAGGAATCAATGCTTAAGCCATTTTAAAAGTGTGTCACATAAATGATTTTATCATGAGGTCTTTGTTCTATCCCTCTCGAGACTAGTTTTCTAAAACCCTTAATGATTTGGAATAATAAAATATTTCATAATGTCATTCACTACTGATATCTGAATGAAAAGAAGAACTGTAGGGGAAACTCAAAGTAATATGATGAAAACAAAAAATATACCACTTTTAAGTTTCAAAGGAAATTCATGGAGAGAGACGAAACTTGAAATAATATGTTGTAAACACAAAATCTATTACTTTAAAGTTTCATCAGGAGTTTGTGAAGAGAGGGGAAATATGAAATAATATGTTGTAAACACGAAATAAATTATTTTTAAGTTTTAGAGAGAATTTTTTAAGGGATAAGGGATGGAGTGGAGGAGCACAAATTAATGTTATTTAACTCTTACTCACATATGTAATTAATAGACTGACAACTATATTAATTCACTTCATTCAAATTAGAAGGGACACAAAATGGCACAAGAAACATGAATCACCATCAACAATTGCATGAAACTTATTGCTTCTTTGATTTACCCATCAGAAAAAGAAGTACAAAATGTAATCCCCAAGAGGTCCAGAACTAAGGCCCCCTCTATTTCTTTCTTTCTCTCTTTGTTAAATACATCAAAAACAATTTGTAACTACTAAAACTTCTTGTAACTAATCAAAATTCCTAAAACTCTGTAAAATACCTATTACATTGCAATTAAAGACTTCATTACAATGTTGATCTTTAATCAAGAAAGAAAAATAGAATTAGAAGTATCAATCTATTTGCTGGATCTGATTTTTTGCTGATGTGTCTCTGTCTATTTCAGCTATGATGTTTAGACTCTGCCCATGATTTTGCATTTTTGAATTCTATCATCATGTCACCTGATACCCAGTTCTACCTCTTCTACTGGTGCCTGCTGTGTTATGCCTTTTCTTCTCCTTTGCCCTACGTCGGATCACATACCCAAGTCCTTCTGCCCACGTTTAGACTTCTTCCCTAAACCGCCGCAATAATTTGACTTGAAGTATATTCTATTCACCTCTGAAGAATGCATCACATCTGTTTTCTATTGCATTTCCGCATTTCAATGGTTTTATGTTATAATCCTCCTTTCCTCCTCCAATGCGATTTAACACAAGAAATTCCTTACTTTCGGTTTTGAAAACCTTTGGAGTTTACTTTTGAAACCACATCGCTTCTGCCAGTAAATCGTAAATCAGGGATTTTATAATGAAATATGGGAGGTAATTGTTAAACTGTGCAATGCAAGAAGTGTGACGGGGGGAAGGTGATGTGGAAAACTGATCTAAAAGGAGTTTATTAGTTTGTGGTGCTAAGTGTGCTTTAAGCATTAAAAACATGTACGATTTGTCTCCATTTGTTTGCTTAAGGAATGAGTGTTTTAACCATGAAACATAGATGAATTTGTGAAATTTAAGCATGTAAATAAGCATAAATAACACTATACAAAAGTGTATAACAGAGAATAAAAATCACACATAATTTTTACACAATAGAAATGATGAAGCAGTTCACCCCTCCTAGGCTACATATGTTGGTCCAGCTCCCAATGACATGTCTCTCTTTGTCATTATGATAAAAATTGTAAATTAAATGTGTTTACAAGGGTCTAATGGTTTTTTTTTCTGTACTAGTGGCTCCAGAATGCTCAAAATAGTCTAGGTACACTCTTGTTTCACTCAAATTGGTCGAACATTTACCTCCCAATGCATTTTTCACAATGTCAGCTAGAAAAATTCCACTAAAAGTGGAGACTGCACTTAATTGTGGCTAAAAATAGTAAAAACCCTAATTTTTAGGGTGCCACTATAGTTTTTGCTGGAAAGTCCATTTGGATTGACATTAAACGGTTTAGGCGGGGTGCTCACATGCCGATCCCCCGCCGTTAACTCCGCGTTAATTGTTTGAAAAATCCGCAAATAATAGTGGGGCAGAACCATAAATCCACATTCTAAAACCCATGGAATTTGTTGCCATTACACTGTGCCTGTGATAACACTTACCATCTGCTGAGGTTTATGTTTTATATAACCACTGCCTTGCAGTTTTGATGTCACAACGACATGTGACCGCAACCACCGAACCCACTGGAGTAAATGTTGAATGTGACCACTAGTGTTTGAAGTTTGTTGCTGTGGGTTTTAAAATGTCATGTGACCACTAGCGGTCCCCACCCTCAACGTTAAAACATATACTCCATAAATTAATGCAGAATACAGTTAGGTTAAGAAAGACGAGATGGTCGGAGGTTTTCGTGGGTGCCATGGAGATCACGGGGTCGAACCCCCCAGACTCCAACCTATATTTTATTCAATGATCAAGGAGACATGTGGTAGCCTCCGGTCTGGCCACATGTGACTCATATAACAGCCCAGATTAAATTCGTACAACCAAAATTCAACGGTCAGAAACCAACTTCGTACCACAAAATCAATGGCCCAGATTCAACCATGTGTCAAATTCTGATTGGTTGTGAGAAAAGGGAATATTCCCTAGAATATGCCATCTATTGACTGTACCTACATGTTGATTGGGAATCCCAGTCAAAAAAATTTAGCTATTTGGGAAAACGAACAGAACATGATATCTTCCTCATACGACATCGGCTTTTTGAACCATTTGCAGTGCCAGAATCGCAATGAAGAGACCTTCCTGTTCGCTTAGGTTTGGTATAGTTTCAAGAAATTTCAATTTTGAGCATAACACATGATCTCTTGATCACAAGTAGAGGTGGGGCTAATTGCAAATAAAAAATTGATGGATTTGTTATGATAAATGGAAGGTAATCTCTAAAACTTGCGAAGTGCGAAGTGCGGGGAGAGGGAGGTGACATGGCAGGTATGGGTTCCATGGATATTGCAAATCGTAAATTGATGGATTTAGTTTATGAGCAGTGGAGGTAAACATTAAAACTTGCGAAGTGCGAAATGCGGGGAGAGGAAGGTGACGTGGAAAAGAGAGGTTGGCCCACCCGCAACCCACAGATCGCAACCTTTAACAAATTCCTTAGCGATAACCCTTTAAACTTGCAAAATGAAATATGCGATACGATCTCTGTTGTCCATCTTTTCATTTCAGTTCTGCACTTTGATCCCGACCGTTTGTTTTTCCCTTTGTGCCTCATCCAAAACTCTTAAGTTTCTAAGGGAAATATGCCATTTTTCTACCTGCAAGAAATTAGTCTGTTTTTCTTCGTAGTGTAAGCCTCTTGAGCTTATCCAGTGTTCTACTGCACTAGTCTCTCCCAAGATTACAAATGAACCCGATTTGACCCTTGCTGCGCGCTTTTCTTCTTTGATGCTCCTTTGTCTTAGATTGCACTTCCAATGCTACTGCTACTTTCCTAACTTTGGTTCCAGTGCACATATGATGATGAATCCTCATTGCGCTTGTGGTTATCCTTTTAAGCATATTGTAGGTTTTATTGACATTCTAACAACTGTTCCTCAAAAACCTTGAATTTCTTAGGACCTCTCTTGAATTTTAGCTGAGTCAAATTATGCTACAACACAGTCTCAGGAATTACACATTCCTGCTTGAGGGTCGGAGAGGAGGTGGTTGTTTCTAGCAATTCATATACGAAACTGGTGGAGGATTCATCCTTTCACCTTGTGCTTCAAGATCAGTCTTCCAGGAACAACATATTGATATTTGGAATTCAGGCCATCCGTTCCCCCGGGAATTGCACAGTCCAGTCTTGTAGATCTAAAGGAGGAAGGAAGTTTCCAGTTTTTCAGCTAGAAATCCTATGAGGGGCCATTCCCTCACTTTGGTGATATTGTTTCCATCACCCTTTAGCTTTATTTTATCATATAGCATTAGGTTATAGCTTCAACCTCCTTGACAATGCAGTTTATTCCAGCTGTTGTGTATTCAGCAGTTGCGTCTAGTGGAGGATGAAGGAGGAGAGAGATTTCAAGATTCTAGCATGGAGATTTGAAGGAGGTATCAAACCTTCTTGCATTGAGCTGAGTGTATGTAATTTCAGCCCTAATTATCTTCAATTCATGCAGCAGATCTTCATACCCAAAATTTTATAGTGCAAGCCCTAGGAGGGTGATTTTCCAAGATTGTTAGATCTGGAAATCCTTTCTGGGTTATTTTGGGTTTTTATCATAGAGGCTTGATCTGAAATCCTGGCATCATCTGAGCTCTAGAACATCTAAATCTATGCATTCCATTTCAATGAGAAATAATATTTACACCATTTGCAGAAGGGACAACACAGTGTAGCCTCCAGTAGTCCAACAGTTACGTAGTGCATTATTTGAGAGGACTTGAGGTTCATTCTAGCCTACTTGTTTTACTTGAGTGTCCCCATTTTTTAGCATTGTTGTACTTTTATTTTCATCACCTAATAATAAAATGGCTCAGTTATTCTATCTACTTTCATGGTGTATTTATTTTATGAGTTCATTGTTTTAGTTTACAGTTATTGTGTTTCTATATTCCCGTCTTTCCCATTTTGGGATATTACAGTGGTATCAGAGCATGATATTTGTCTCATCTTATGTGCAATACATCTTATGAAATCAAAAGAAGAAGTAGAAAGTATAGATCTAGAATGAAGGAGGGATTAAGTTTTTCCTCATTTCTCTTTTGATCTATGCATGATCTCTCCAATGAGGTCAAAGAAATAAGAAGATAAAGGAAAAAATATACCTCAAGAACGTTTCAGAATGAGGAAGCTCCAAGCACTTCCTATTAGCAGCATCAACAACTAGTAAGGCAAAGAGCTCCACAAAATTCTACTAGAGCCACTTTCTTTGAAGGGGAAGGTGAATGGTATGAATATGGAGGAAACTTGGGGTATGAGACTCTAAGTAAATATCTATTAGAGTACAAATCTAATTCTAGATCACTTAAGGAGAATCTAACTCTCCAACAATTTTTTTAGCTCAAATAAGAAAGGAGATATCGTAGCAGTAATAGAAGAAAAAGTCATATGTTCTTCTTGCCTACATTTGATGGATCATCCACAAGCATAGTAAAATCTTGGAGGAAGGAGTTAGATGCATTATTTCAAATATACCCAATAGAAAAAAGAGAGGTTGTTCAGATTACAGCGCTTCACCTTAAGGGTGAAGCAAAGGATTGGTGGTTCAGTCATTTGAAACATGCAAGAGTGTCTGCTTATGCAGACTTCACTCAAAGATTGAAGAAGAAGTTTGGTAGAACAAAACCAGAGACACTTCCCATAGAGGCACTTCTCGTTATTTATGAGATATTACATGAGGAACCAAAGGAATATTTCATCATTATCACTCTGGAGTGGGAGAAACTACCACCAGCAGTAGCTGAAAAAGTACTTACATCAGGAGAAGGAGCATTTGAATCTTTGCAAGATTGTCATGAACCCTTGAAATTGGGAGTCCCATGCATGATTCATGAGATGCATGAGGAATAGGAGGCAGATACTAGCACTGGTACAGTAGAAGAGGAGCAGCCATCACCATTACCAGTAGTTCGAGAAGCCATTGCATCAGTTCGAGCAACTCTTGTGGCTAAACAAAATGTACCCGAGTATCAAATTGTCCAAGGTTTGAGAACATTTCCATATCATTCTATTTTTGCACCTCGGCTTGAGATTTGTGAGATCATTCCTTCAGGGAAATTGCATAACTAAGGATTAGAGCACCTTGTTGATTTGGAGCAACAAACTATCACTGTGTAGAGGACCCTTGACTTGTTGAGGGAGGAGATGTATTGCCATCCCCGTTTTTCACTGTTGAGCTACGCACAAAATTTTTTGTTGAAGTGTGGAGTTTCATAGGATGGGATGAGCCTAGTCCTAATCAGTACAATGTCGGGCTATGAGTTCAACATTGTGTATGGTCATGAGATAGCAGATGCACCATCATGTAGATCAACAACATTGTCACTGAGCACCAGTGATGAGATGAGGGCCCCATTATTCTTGGAGAATTTTGAGGACAACTTCACTCATGAAGCACTGGAGGGAAAAATAATAGATGGTAAACATCTTATGATGGATAACATTTTCCATTATTAGGTTGGATTTTTCATGATGAGCATCTTAGCTCAAAGAGAAATTTATACCTACAACATATATAAAGCCTCATGGGTTCTATCGGGCCATTGATGAGAGGATCTCATGGAGAGACCTCAAAGAGGGTGCACTTCAACATTTCATGGAGTGTGAATCTTATCAGATTTAGGAGGATGGTATTCTACCTTGGGTAGATACCAAGTTGGAGAATGACATGATTCATCATCCACAGTTGGATAGATGGATGAGGATGATGAGAAACGGGTTGACAACCCACTTGTATATATATGATACGAGGTAGCAAGAAGCAAATTATTTTAAAAATAATGATAAGGTTGTGCTGGTTTCTTTGGGTGAGTATGGTTACTAGGGAAAATTTTAGGGGAAAATTTTAGCCCAAGGGCGAATTTTAAAGGGTTTTAAATTTTGTAGGGGCGAATTTTTTATATAAAACCCCTTTTGTATAGTCTTATATATTTAGCCCTATAATTATTTTAAAAATAATTAATTATTAACTGTTAGCCCAAAAAAAAAATGTGAATAAAAATTAAACCATGGATTCACCTCCGTATTTTCTGGTTTGGAGCAGATTTGAATGGCATTCGCCATGATTTACTGGGTAGGAGGGGGATTGGAGTTACATTCACCCCAGTTTTTTACTGGTTGGGGCTTTGAAGTAGGAGGTTTTGGGGTTTTCATTATGAAATGTGCCTGGATTATATGCATGGAGGCCGATGGTGAGGGAAACAAGGCTCACGGTTTTAGAAGATCTGGTGCAGGATCCAACTTTCACATACGAAAGCTTTTGTTGGTACATATGAATATTTCATGAATCTCTTCTTCATGACCTCGGAGCTCACATCGTAGACGATATGACTTACTTCATTTTTCACGGAAAGAAGGTGAGCTATAAAGCAGTCCATCCACAGGGCTATTAACATCAGATTTTATGTTATGCCGCAGGCCTTGACAGGCTCCCAAACCATTGTTCGTGACAAAAATATTTTTTTCATGATTTTTTTTGGGATAGGCCACATTTATTTTTTTTAAATTTAAATTACCCTAACCTTAGTTTTGCTGGGATAATCATAAAATTGAAGAGGGTTTCGACTTGTCTTCTTCATTGAAATTGGGAACGAAATTGATTATCAGTTTTATCTTGAATTGCGTTGGATTTTTGGTCTCATATTTTCTTATAGGCCACATAGTTTATTCTGTGGATAAGTCGTGAGTTGTAGAACCTATTTCGTTTATTCAGGAAAAGGCCTTGATACAAAATAAATTTGTGAACATATTTAGTTTTGGAGGAATTTCTCAATGCAAATTCATCATAAAATTTCACCCTTTTAAGATCTGGCCCTGTTTATCAAATTCTAAGAGCAAGTCGCTTTTATTTGGTTATTTATGGGTATATTTTCATAGCCATAGGGTTTGAGGAAGGATTTCACTAGTTTTAAATTTTCTGTCTGTAGCCTTTGTTTTGAAAGAAGTTTTAATGTCAACCTCTTTTGAAAATTGCCAAAATTTATTTGGGTATGTTTGCATGAATTTTTAGTTACTTCCATCTTGGATGCAAGCCCTTAGGGAATCAATTTGATGCTTGCTGATCTTGGTCACTATAGGTTGGAAGAAAGATTTCACTGAAATTTTTAAACGATACAGGGTTTTTTATTTTTCTTTTTTGAGCCTAGAATTCCAATTTGTAAAGAAATTCCTTCACTGGAATGAGAACGAAGAAAGGTTTTCTCATATCTTTGCAAGTGTGAAGGTTGATATCTTTTTAGCCCTAACTCATCACAAAAAATCACCAAAATAATCTCGTAAAATTTTTAAATAAAAATTGTGATCACTTTAGGGTTGGCTGCAAAGGCTAAGTTTTTCTTCTCTTGAGGGCCTTTGGCACTGTTTGATAACTAGTAGCTGATTTAAATTGAAGAATTATTGCTCCCTTTAATGTTGAAATTTTGATGTAAGCTACAGCAGTTTTGAAAATGTTTGAAAAATTTTTCATTGAAACTTCTAAACCTTAAAGCTTGAGAGTTTTGTGATGTTTTGATCTTTTATGTTGATTTATGATGTTTTTGGTCTTTTGAAGTTTGTTTTTACAATGAAAGTGCCTAGAAAACTAATGAAAAGAAATTGGTGGTCAAAAACACAGTTGAGCCTAATGTATGGAATGGCAAATGTAATCAAAAATATTGAAGCAACATCTGAACTATGACTGAATAGAAACAAGAGCTTGATGATGACTTCTTAAACAAATGACACAAACTAGACTTTGAGAAATGATCACTAAATATGCAAGTTTTCTAACTAGATAGTTAGACACTAATCATGATGCAACATTCTATTCTAAGCTTATCTATTCCATGAATAATTCCTAGTTCTATTTTGCAATTTCAATTGAATGTCACAGAGCCTATACTCAAAGAGTTATTGGTTTATTTTCAAGGTAGTTCTGTTGAGGAAGAGTTCTGTTTATAGTGAGGAATTTGCAGAGATATTTCGGACCTTGTAATGATGTTATCTTCTGTTCCTAAAGTTATGGATCACTGGTGGTTTTCAGAACAAAAAGATATTTGTAAATAATGAAGGCTGTCTTATGAATCCTATCAACTAAAGTGATCTACTGTGCAAAGGGTGACAATGTGACTATGAGATGTAAGTGCAATGAATTAATTTAAACATGAGCTTAAGATACTTCTAAACTAGAACAATGTTAAACTATAAGCCATCATAAAACTTGAAACGAAGTAGCTGGACATGAATTAAATGCAAAATGAAACTCCGGAGCGTTCTAACTAACATGCATTATTCTATGAAGTTACACAATCTGTTTGTTCATCATTAATGATATTTTGGAAAAGTTCCTTCTTGTGGAAGAGGTAGAACAATTTTGACTGTGGACTTGTATGCAATTGAAAGCAGATGAACTGAAAGCAAATGAAAAACTTAGTATCACATCACGGTCATATCTTGAACTTCTTAAGGATGTCTTGGAAGAATTTCTTCTTGTGGAAGAGTGATTAGAACAAGTGCAACTATGATAGTGAAGACTAAAAACTACAACTAATTCCTACAATACTATAGCTATTCATCATTCATTGTTATGATCTGTTGGAAGAATGTCTTCTTGTGAAAGAACTGGAATGAATATAACTACAGTATCTAGTTAAAAATAAATACAAATTCAACTCCTATCCTACAGTACCATAGTCATTAAACATTCATCATTTTAGTTTATTGGAAGAGTGTCTTCTTGTGGAAGAACTGGAACGAATATGACTACAGTAGCTAGTTAAAAACAAATACAAATTTAACTCCTATCCTACAATACCATAGTCATTAAACATTCATCATTTTAGTTTGTTGGAAGAGTGTATTCTTATGGAAGAACTAGAATGAGTACGACTACAGTAAATAAAACAAAACAACTACTAATTCAAATGCAGAACGTAAAGACAGCTAGGAAAAACTTATCTAGTTTACGCAAAAGAAATCCGTGCAAGGGGCAGGGGCCCTCTACCACTTGACGGCATTCAACTCCAAATTAAATCACGCCTTCAAGATAATTTTGTCTGCTCCATTAACGATGCAATAGTTTGAACATAATGCTATGTGTCTTCAAAGACGTAACACAGAGTTTTCACAAAATCTAGCAGCAAATCTAATACAAAATCTCTAACTAAGCTCTCGGCCTACTCAAGAGTTTATAAAGTAAATGCAAGTAACAATAATTACAATAATTTAGGAATGATGTCTTTCTTATCCAAATCATCTTAGGAGTCTTTGAGGTGGCTGCGTGAAGGAGAAAAGACACCTGGACTGTGACAGTCCTAGTAGGAGTCTTCCTTCACAAATGTGTTCACACGTGCATAACCGTACCCAGAATTCATTTCCTCTTCCATGACGAGCAACACACCATGTAGGCACGACGTGGATCATGACCATATGCGTTTTTCCTCAAGAGGCCACCTGGAACATGCTCAAACATAAAGGTAGCTGCAGAATCGCCGGTTAGCTACAGAATGCCTGCATTCTGCAGCTAGTTCCGGTCAAAATGCTTAACAATAGCAACAATCACAAAATTCAACAAGTCAGTCATGTAAACCATTCTAGAAGTAATTTTAACTATTTTTATTGATCAATTGGGTTTAAAATAGAAATGGACAAGGGAAAATGAGGTGAAATGAGGTGAAGGAAAGCACAAATTTGAGGCTCAACATACCCCCACTGCTGTCTCTTTGCATGTCCTCATGCAAATTATCCTATGAATTCTGAGGCTTCTGCAAGGACATCTAATCCCCTTCTTCTCCCTTTTCTGAAAGCTAGAGGCCTTCTGGGTTTCCTGATCACAAGTTTGAACCTGAGGTTTGTGAGTGCCCTGATCAACTTTTTGTTCCTTGTCTTCATCTTCTCATTGGTCCTCTCCACTTTGTCTATATGCAGGGATAAGGTTTAGTTCATGTCAGTCTTGAGCTTGATTTGATCTTTGAGAATTTCATTCTCATTTTTGATGTGTCTATTCAATAATTCCAACTCATACCTATCCCTCCTTAATATATCAATTTCAGTCAGTGGAGGACTGGGGGTTCTCTCTTCTCTTTCTGAAGCTGTCCTTTCTAAAGTTTCCACATAATCATAGATTTCCTATTGAGCAGGATCAATCTTAGGGGTGCCTTCATAAAAATCTTCATCATCATACTCTTCCATGGATGTTTCTTCATCTTCAATATTGATTACCCCTGTTTGTTTGATTGATGTTTTCTTCAGTTTTCCTTTTAATCTGTGGCTTCTCCTAAGTTGAGAGGACCCCTCTCCTTTCTCTATAATAGATTCCTTGATTATCTTCTTTTCCTTTAGTTGGCTCTTGATTCGAGTCAACTTCTCCAAAATGACTTCCTCACTGCTTTCTTGAACTGGCTTGTCATTTTTACCTTTTGGAGTCCTCCATTTCCTACTTCTTTTTGTGGGCTGTGGTTCAAGTGATAGTTCTTTTGCTTCTTCAAAATGATTTCTTATTAAGAAATCATCCCATGTATCATTTGTTTTAGATAGATGATGCTCAATTAAAATTTTGACCAACCCATGATGATACAGGGTTGTCTCTAAAAACTGAACTCTTCTCTGAACACATGAAGCCATTTTCTTCAAACTTTGATACAAGAAATATGGTAGATTCAAATCTTCTCCTAGAAAATGCAACATTAGTCTAATGTGATAGACATAAAATGTCCCATATCTACCCTCACATGTAACAAATTTTTGTAAAAGAAGTAGTATATTTCTCCATTTGCTTTTCAATGCTGTACTCGGAATTCCTTTCTTGAACACACTAAAATCCATATTTGGTGATTTTAAAATTTGTTTCCAGGAGTCATTATGGAATTCCCTATTTTTAAACCATCTTTCTCCAGTTCTGGACAATCCTGTAGCCTCTGCTATAAAAACTTCAGTAACAGTAAACTTGACATCCCCTATTTCAACTTCAGTACCTTGGAATGATCTGGCAAATGTTTTGGTGACTTCCTTATGGAAGCCATTAAATTTTTCAAAGAATTGAAGCCATCCTATTTGTTGTAACATCTCCTTGCATTGTGGGTAACCTTCTAAATATTTTGATCCCACAGGCTCAGTCCTTACGATGAAACCCATGATGTTTTTCAATATCAAATTAACACTCTTCTCTACCCACAAAACAATGTCTTTTACTTTCGGATTAAAATGGCTTCAAGTTCTAAATGAAAATGGCTTCAATTTTGGAATGACATACCTTTGATTTATAATAGCAACAGCTTCAAAACCTCTGGCTGGTATGCCTCTATTTGATAATGAAAAATGCCTTCGAAACCTCGGACTGATGTACTTCTGTTGAACTTTGGAGTGATATGAAAGCAATTTCAATTTTCGAGCTAATATGTCTCTGATAGACAGTGGTAGATGGTTTCAAGTTTCTTTTTGTGCAATACCTCCGTCTTTGGTAAGAGAAAGACTTCAAACTCAATCACTGATAAACACTTATGTTTCTAGTAACAACAGACTTCAAACTCAACCTCTGTCTCTGATAGCAAATGGTATGCTTCAAATTCAACACTACAGCATCTCTGTCTCGGGTAACAACAGACTTCAAACTCAATCACTACCACACCTCTGTCTTTGGTAATAACAGACTTTAAACTCAATCACTACCACACCTCTGTCTTTGGTAGCAAAAGTCTTCAATTTTAGCACCTCTGTCTTCTGGTAGCAACAGGCTTTAAACTCTACACGGCCACAATTCTGTGTTGACAGTGAAAATGCTCCAAACTTCGTTCACAGTGATATGCTATCTGTTCACAGGATCAAGTGGTTTTGAGTTCTCACACCGTTGTACTTCCAATTTTACCTCTTCTGATCTGCTCCTGATGATAATAATGCTTCTGCCTTCGGAATGGAATACTGGCTACGGAATGACGTTATGGCAAATGGTCACGACATAGAGTGGTGGAGTGAGGTGGAGGATTGTATTAATGATTGAGGAGACGGCGGAGGATTTACGACGGCAGGAAAAATCTTCATCATTAAATAACTTGGTTAAGAGTCGTGGGAAATTCAAATGCTTTGGCCGTTTCACCGCTTAAATGCTATCGGATATAAAATTTGAATTGGAGGATTTTAATACAAGGTCTGTAGAGGGTTTGTTTGGTGTTTGATCAATAAAACAATTAAAACAACCTTTCGAATAATCCACAACTAAACTATGATAAACTTTTATGAATTGCCATCGTAATTAAATTTGTTACCTCTGCCCTTTATTTGATGTTTTTGTAGCCTTTGTCTTCTCTGCTCATCTTTGGAGGAATCTTTCACAATTTTCTTGATATTTTTGATTCATGAATTCACTGGATCACTTTGTTGTAATTCTGATGTCTGCTGGTTGATGCCTTCAGGGTTCATAGCTGTGAAAGGACTGTCGGGCTGCAGAAAGGTTGATCAGCTGCAGAATGTTCACTGAGCTGCAGAATGTTCCTGTAGAACACTTTAATCATGAAAATGAAGTGTTTATGGAGGATGGGTGAAATGTTATGAAAATGGATGAAAATGGATGATGGATTATGATATGTATGAAGTGGATAATGGAATAAAATGGATTCAGTTCATGGAATGAAGGAACATAAGGGCTGTACTGCAATTCATGACATATTTTATTCACTTGCAGCAAGATATCAAATTCTATGTTTTGACATGAAAATGAAGTGAATGGAAGATGGAGTGAAATGAATGAGATGTGGAATGGAGTGAAATTTGAATGATGGATGAGATGAAGTATGGATGGATAAGTGAATGGAGTGAGATGAAATGAATCATAAGTACTATGGCACTGAACTTATGATTTTTATAACAGCTGCTTAGAAACAAAAATGGGAAAAGTTAGAGTGTCAGAGAGACTCTGATTTTCACCGTATCTTTTCTGTATAAACATGCCAATCAGTGATTGGTTTTCATGTTTATACCTTTATTTTTATTTTTATTTTTATTTTATTTTTTATTTTTTTTTAAAAGAGAAATGCTTCAGAAAATTTAATCAAGTTGATGAAGAAGAGAGACTCTTCTTCATTAACTTTACATCATTGTCTCCTTGGAACTTCTTGACAAACTCTTCTCTTGAGAGTGGCTTGTGGTATAGCTTCAGTCTATGGCCATTCACAAGAAAAGTGACCTCTTCTTCATCTATAGTTCTGATTTTTATTGCCCCATTATCAAAAATTCGAACAATTTCATATGGCCCAAGCCAATGTGTCTGAAATTTCCCTTGAAAATCCTTGAATTTTGAATCAAACAAGAGAGCCCAATCACCCTCTTTAAATTTCTTCTCTTTGATGTACTTGTCATGCCATCTAGCCCTTTTTTGTTGGACTAGACTTGTTTTCTGAACTGCATCTTGTCTGATCTCATCCAATTCATTAATTTGCTCCAGTCTATGCTTTTGTGCCTCCGTTAGATCAAGTCCTAGCTGAACTGCCATCTTGAATGTTTGAATTTGGAACTCTATGGGAAACAAAACTTGCTTTCCATAAGCAAGCTCATAAGGAGTATGGCCTGTTGTGTTTCTCCATGTAGTTCTATAGGCCCACAAGGCTTCAGGAAGCCTATCTACCCAATCTCTTCTATGTAGATGAACAGTCTTTGTTAGGATTCCTTCAATGACTTTATTAATGGATTCCACTTGACCATTTGCTTGTGGATGATAAGGAGTAGATGTTCTATGTCTGATTTTGTACTTCTCCATCATTTTCTCCACTAGCCTTGATGTAAATTGAGCTCCTTGATCTGTAACAATTTCCCTTGGGACACCAAAACGAGTAAAAATATCCTCAAAAGAAAAGTAACTACAGATGATTCATTAGCAACAAGTAATGGTTTAGCTTCTACCCACTTAGTAACATAATCAGTGCAAACTAATATGTATTTCTTTTGTCTTGATGGGGGACTAATAGGTCCTACAAAATCCAAAGCCCATTTTTCAAAAGGTTCAATGTGTACCTGAGGTTGTAATGGCATCTCACCTGAAGGAGAAGGTTTCACTACCCTTTGGCAACTGTCACACCTTTTGACATACTCCTTAGCATCTTTAAACAAGGATGGCCAATAATATCCTAAGTTAAGGATCTTATAGGCTGTCCTCTTATCTGCAAAGTGTCCGCCACAAGGTTCATCATGACATGCCTTGAGAATTTCAGGCATCTCATCTTCACGAATACACCTTCTAATGATCAAATCTGAACCTGTCTTGTAAAACTCATTAGCGACCCATGAATATCTTGCACTATCATTAATGATTTTTCTTTTATCCCTTGCATTCATAATTGAAGGAAATTTTTCTGAAACTAAATAATTAGCAATATCAGCAAACCATGGAGTTTGAGTAGAAACTGCAAAAAGATATTCATCAGGAAATTGATCTTCAACCGGAGTGTCATCTTTGATATTTTGAATTCTAGACAGGAAGTCATCCACAGTGTTTTGTTTTCCAGGCCTATCTAGAATAGTAATGTTGAATTCTTTCAATAATAACAACCATCTTATAACTCTACCATTAGTGATTGATTTATTCATTAAATATCTAATGGCAGAATGATCAGTGTGAATAAAAGTTTCATAGCCTATTATATAGTGTCTAAATTTGTTAATGGCATGAACAACAGCTAAAAACTCTTTTTCAGTTACAGTATAGTTTAACTCTGCAGGAGTCAAATTTTTACTGATATAATAGATGACATAGGGAATCAAATATTTCTGTCCCAATACTGCTCCTAGAGCTGTATCGGAAGCATCTGTCGAGATATGAAAAGGTAACTTCCAGTTAGGTCCCCTTAATATAGGTGCTTCAGAAATTTTGGTTTTCAGGGTTTCAAAAGCTAACTGGCAATCAGAAATCCACTTAAATTCACAATCTTTGGTGACTAATTTGAAGAGAGGAGATGCTATTTTGGTGAAGTTTTCTATAAATCTCCGATAGTACCCCGTAAATCCTAGAAAACTTCTTACATCTCTTTGACAACTTGGAATGGATAGGTTAGAAATAACTTCAACTTTCGCTTCATCAACTCTAATCCCATCCCCTCAAATGTGGTGCCCTAAAACAATACCTTCAGTGAACATCATAAAACATTTTTCATGACTAAGAGAAAGGTTTGCTTCTTGACATCTTTTTAAGACCTTTTCCAAGTTTTCTAAAGCCTCTTCAAATGTATCCCCATAAGCTGTAAAATCATCCATGTACACCTCTACACAGTCATGTATCAGATCAGAAAAAATTCCTAATACTGCCCTTTGGAATGTTGCAGGTGCATTGCACAATCAAAATGGCAATACTCGGTAGGCATAGGTACCCCAAGGACAAGTAAATGTGGTTTTATCTTGGTCTTCAAGTGCTACTTGGATTTGATTGTAACCACTAAACCCATCTAGGAATGAAAAGTACTTTTTACATGCTAATGTATCTAATACTTGATCTATGAAAGGTAAGGGAAAATGGTCTTTAAGAGTAGCTTTATTCAGTTCTCGATAGTCAACACACACCCTCCATTTTCCATTTTTCTTAGGTACAATTACTAAAGGGGAAACCCACTGACTATCTGAAATAGGATAAATGAAGTTAACATTCAACAATTTTTGTAATTCTTCCTTGACAATTTCCCTAAGATTTGGATTCATCCGTCTTTGAGGTTTTCTGATTGGTTTGCAATTTGCCTCTATATAGATGTGATGAGTACAAGTCTTGGGACTTATCCCTTTCATGTCAGTGTATTCCCATGCATATGCAGAAGAATGTCTCTGTAATACTTTGACTAGCTCTTCTTGTTGAGATTTTTCCAGGGTTTTGTTTATGTTCAAGGTTTTGCCTGGAAAAATTTCACTTGTAGAACTGCCAAATTTGTCCATAGAATGAAGAGACATCTGTCTAGATGACAAGAACTCAATATTGGATCTCTCTTGAAATGATTCTTGTTTGTGCTCTGGAGAAGATTCAACATTTTCTAGAGTATTCAGAATTTGATTATCTTCACTAATTTCTGAAATTGTGAAGAGTGGTTGTAAATATTCTTCATCCTCTATCCATTGAGTGTCATCTAGATCTGTAATTGTCCTAGATGGAGGATATAAAGTGAATTTCTTAGTTGAACTACCATCAGAAATATACATATCACCGGACCTACAACTAATAAAAGCATCAGCTGTAGCCAACCAAGGTCTTCCTAAAATAACAGGATGGCCTCCTAGATTATTCTTAGGAGTTAGGATCATGAAATCCACAGGGTATTCCCAAGAATCTAGGGACACTGGAATGTCTTCTATTACCCCATCTGGTTTGATCACAGATCTATCTGCTAATTGTAATAGTGTAGGTGTAAAGAGAAGATTAGGAAGTTTCAGTTTGTCCATGATTTGTCTACTCATGATATTTATTGCTGCTCCTAAGTCAATGAGTGTGTTTTGAATTTCAATTCCATTGATGTGAATTTTGACAACTGGATTTCCTGGGTCAAGGTACTTTGGAATGGTAGTCTTACCCATCATAATGTCTGCTATTTGTCCTACCAGTTGAATTTTCTTGGTTTCTCTTATTCTTTTCTTTGTTGTCTTCATACTCAACTCCTTTATTGTTTTGGCTAAAATTGGGGTTTCCTTGATGGCTTGCAATAATGGAATTTTAATGCAAACATTTCTCAATTCATCCAAGAAATCATAATTAGGCACCATTATTTGTTTTTCTACACCTTTGTCAATTTGTAATCTTTCCGGAAAGGGAGGTATAGAAGTAGATGTGGATGGTTGCTCTAATACTTGAGTTGGGCTTATTGGATCTTTTTGTTTCAGTTTTTCAATGTTTTGGCCTTGAAAGGATGTTTCTTCCTCAAGACTTTTATTAACCCGTAGGGAGTCTTCCTCAGAATTATCTTGTTCTTGTATGATCACAAAAGGTTTCCTCTTCTCAAGTATCCTTCCAAACCTAAGTTGAACATCACTAAGGTCGAGAGGAGTAATTAAATAAGTTGGAAATTGTTGTCCTTCTATCGTATATGTATTCGAGGATTCTTATTTATTGGGGTTTGAAAAGTGTAAATTTGAAATTTGACGTGATTGGATTTAGGGATGGAATGGTAATGAAGTGGTTGATTTGATGAGATTGCGTTCCAGATGTTATTTGAGGAATTTTTGTTGAAAATTTTTATTTGAAGATTTTGAGAGAAAATTTTGTTGAGGATTTTGAGGATAATTGTGGATGGTGGATGGGATCGTGGATGCGATAATATGGAGTATCTTCCACAAGGACCTGTGATCTTGTGCCCAAGCTTGAGATTTGAATTTAGAGTGGGGCCAAGGTTGCTGCCAAGAATTCCAAGGTGGAGGTTGATTATGTACATTTGATCATGAAATCTGTGTCTTGAGACCCTGCCAAGGTCTTCTGAATACAAAGTAAGGGGTGCCTTGAATACCTTAGGAGTTTCTTCTTGAAACGGCCTTGAGTTGAGGAAGAGAAGGACAATTCTTGGTCTCATGTTTCTCAGAACAAATGACACAGGTTTCTATAACTTTTACATCCAAAGGACACTCTCTTAAGGCATGTTTTTTTCTGCATTTGGGACAAAAGATTGCTAAAGCATCTGATTCAGCCTTCTGCTTGTTTTATATCTTAAGGGTGTCTATTTGTTCACTAAGACTCCCTAAGATGTCAGATTTAAATTCATCAAGCATGTGTCCTATTTATGATCTACTTACTGTCCCAGAAGCAGATTTACTTGCCCTTGCAAGAGCGGGATTTCTTGGACCTTTGACAGTTTTAGATTTCCCTCTTGAAAGGTTAATACATAACTCTGATATTTCAGGTAATGTAAATTGTGATATATCCCCTTTTCCCATCATGTTAAGGATATCCAACCATTCATCCCTAATTGTTTTCAACAAAAGAGCTTTTAAGGTGTCTTGATCTAGGTTTTCCATTTTCGCCCTTTTGATGTTGTAATTAAATCTTTCCAAAAAATCTTCTAAGTTTTCATCTTCTTTTTGTAACATCTTGAACACTTCTTCCTTATGATTAACCGGCATACAATAATCCAAGTATCTCTCTAGAAATGCTTGTTTCATGTCTTCCGATGTCCTAATGGAACTACTGTTTAAGCTCATAAACCACTTCAATGCTGCTCCTTTCAGAGTTGAAGGAAATAATTTCAATTTTTGAGCATCTTGAAGATAGTCATAAGTCTTACACAGCACTTCAAATTCGAATAAGAAAGTTTCAGGATCCTCAGTTTTAAGTCCATAGAAGTTCGGAAGGATAGAAGGTGAAATGTTTTTCATGGTTGTATTGGTTTCTTCATCAAGTATAGGGAACCCAAAAGAGCTTCCTATTCTACCTCTTCCTCCATCTGCACCTCTACCTCCTCTTCCTCCTTCTCCTCTACCTCTACCTCTACCTCCTCCAAATAATGTGTATTCTCCATTAACAACTCCTCCTCCTCCTTCTTCTGCCATGGTTGACTCTCCTGTGGAAGTAGAAAGGTTTGTATCCTCAACAAAAGTTTTTGGATCCTCTTCTATGGCAGGTTCAGTGGATGAAGTGGAAGGTTTCTCTAATGGAATAGGTGACCTTAGATCTTCTAGAAGTCCAGGATCAGTAAAGGATGGAAGATGAGTTTGAGTTGAAGGTGTACTAGTTCTCGGTCTAGATGAAACAAGTGGTGTTCTAGAAATCAAACTTCTGCCTCTGCTGCTTATAAATCTTCCCCTTGAATCTCTCTCCCTACGCATAAAATTGTTTTTGGATGCTAAGAAACAAAGGTTACCTAGTTTTCACTTCCCCGGCAGCGGCGCCAAAATGTTGTGCCTCAATCTAGTCTCCTAAACTGAGTTCATTTAATTGTCAACCAGGATTTGTAAACTGCTGAAGTGAAATGTACCATATGTACCTAGGTGCTTGTTTCCTAGTGCGTTGTATGTAGTGTTTTGTGATCTTTTGGTCTTTTATGTTGATTTATGATGTTTTTGGTCTTTTGAAGTTTTATGTTTACAATGAAAATGCCTAGAAAACTAATGAAAAGAAATTGGTGGTCAAAAACACAGTTGAGCCTAATGTATGGAATGGAAAATGTAATCAAAAACACTGAAGCAACATCTGAACTATGACTGAATAGAAACAAGAGCTTGATGATGACTTCTTAAACAAATGACACAAACTAGATTTTGAGAAATGATCACTAAATATGCAAGTTTTCTAACTAGACAGTTAGACACTAATCATGATGCAACATTCTATTCTAAGCTCATCTATTCCATGACTAATTCCTAGTTCTATTCTGCAATTTCAATTGAAGGTCACAGAGTCTATACTCAAAGAGTTATTGGTTTCTTTTCAAGGTAGTTCTGTTGAGGAAGAGCTCTGTTTATGGTGAGGAATTTGCAGTGATATTTCAGACCTTGTAATGATGTTATCTTCTGTTCCTAAGGTTATGGATCACTGGTGGTTTTCAGAACAAAAAGATATTTGTAAATAATGAAGGCTGTCTTATGAATCCTATCAACTAAAGTGATCTACTGTGCAAAGGATGACAATGTGACTATGAGATGTAAGTGCAATGAATTAATTTAAACATGAGCTTAAGATACTTCTAAACTAGAACAATGTTAAACTATAAGCCATCATCAAACTTGAAACGAAATAGCTGGACATGAATTAAATGCAAAATGAAACTCCGGAGCGTTCTAACTAACATGCATTATTCTATGAAGTTACACAATCTGTTTGTTCATCATGAGTGATATTTTGGAAGAGTTCCTTCTTGTGGAAGAGGTAGAACAATTTTGACTATGGACTTGTATGCAATTGAAAGCAAATGAACTGAAAGCAAATGAAACTAAGTTGTCACATCACAGTCATATCTTGAACTTCTTAAGGATGTCTTGGAAGGATTTATTCTTGTGGAAGAGTGATTAGGACAAGTGCAACTGTGATAGTGAAGACTAAAAACTACAACTAATTCCTATGATACTATAGCTATTCATCATTCATTGTTATGATTTGTTGGAAGAATGTCTTCTTGTGAAAGAACTGGAATGAATATAACTACAGTATCTAGTTAAAAACAAATACAAATTCAACTCCTATCCTACAGTACCATAGTCATTAAACATTCATCATTTTAGTTTATTGGAAGA
Organism: Pinus albicaulis; assembly: GCA_034641835.2. NCBI lineage: Eukaryota > Viridiplantae > Streptophyta > Pinopsida > Pinales > Pinaceae > Pinus > Pinus albicaulis. The sequence continues at coordinate 942 of JAXQQM020066178.1, read as the reverse complement.
GTGTCTTCTGGTGGAAGAACTGGAACGAATATGACTACAGTAGCTAGTTAAAAACAAATACAAATTTAACTCCTATCCTACAATACCATAGTCATTAAACATTCATCATTTTAGTTTGTTGGAAGAGTGTCTTCTTACGGAAGAACTAGAATGAGTACGACTACAGTAGATAAAACAAAACAACTACTAATTCAAATGCATAACGTAAAGACAGCTAGGAAAAACTTATCTAGTTTACGCAAAAGAAATCCGTGCAAGGGGCAGGGGCCCTCTACCACTTGACGGCATTCAACTCCAAATTAAATCATGCCTTCAAGATAATTTTGTCTGCTCCATTAACGATGCAATAGTTTGAACATAATGCTCTGTGTCTTCAAAGACGTAACACAGAGTTTTCACAAAATCTAGCAGCAAATCTAATACAAAATTTCTAACTAAGCTCTCGGCCTACTCAAGAGTTTATAAAGTAAATACAAGTAACAATAATTACAATAATTTAGGAATGATGTCTTTCCTTATCCCGAATCACCTTTTTTCTTAGGAGTCTTTGAGGGGGTGGGCTGCGTGAAGGGAGAAAGACACATGGGTGAGGAGCAGTCCTAAGTAGGAGTCTTCCTTCACAAATGTGTTCCCACGTGCATACTTAGTACCCAGGGAATTCATTTCCTCTTCCATGACGAGCAACACCATGTAGGCACGACGTGGATCATGCCCATATGCGTTTTCCTCAAGAGGCCACCTGGAACATACTCAAACATAAAGGTAGCTGCAGAATCGCCGGTTAGCTACGGAATGCCTGCATTCTGCAGCTATTTCCGGTCAAAATGCTTAACAATGGCAACAATCACAAAATTCAACAAGTCAGTCATGTAAACCATTCTAGAAGTAATTTTAACTATTTTTATTGATCAATTGGGTTTAAAATAGAAATGGACAAGGGAA
>JAXQQM020089274.1:0-34164 GCA_034641835.2 Pinus albicaulis | reverse complement strand
ATCCTGTGATGAATGGGATGAGGCTAATGTATGTATGAGATTAGCCATTCCAACGCATGGGAGCCAGGTAAGTCAAGCAATATATTGCACGTTCTCTCAGGTAGAGTTGTGTCACTACACATGCAAAGGATGTACTATGGGAAAATATGTAAAGGCCACCTTTCATAAATTTTTGTCCTAAGAAACTATATTACCACTGCTAGTTTGGTTTCCCCAGTGGTAGACCACGATAGGAAAAACTCCATACATACTATGTTTCTATGTGGGCACCAAAAACTTTATTTATGCGTGGTAGAATTCTATTTTCATACCAAGACTCTACCTGGTAAGGATTTAATGGAAAAACAATAGAAGAACACTAAAATAGATCTACAATTCAACATCCTTCATGCTGAAAACCACCAACTTGCTCATCATTTGGCTTGTATTGAACACTTGCACACTAAAGTTATAGGTTCAACCTCTTTAGGGGACTCTTATTCCCCCATTGATGGCTCTAATTCAGGTTGATACTTCATGGTTTTTTCTATCAATTGGATGCTCTTATTTAACATCTATTGTTGTATGGTCAAAGGTTCTTCTCAGAAACCTATTGTTATTTTTTCTTTTTGGAATATTTGGGCCCCTAGGGACATCTATAATGGAATTTTATCTTGTAACAGTGAGGAGTAAGCTATAAATTTTGGTCCTAAGAAACTATATTACCACTGCTACTTTGGTTTCCTAGTGGCAAATTGCAATAGGAAAAACTCCAGACATACTATGTTTGTATATTACATTGTTAGTTTACATCAAAATTGAATTCAAATTGATATTATCTTATTTAAATTCTATATTTGAAAAGTAAATATTAAAATGGATCAATATTAATTATATTATATTAATGGATATTTTTTATCATTAAACTTTAATTTAATTAAAAATTAAATTTAAATATATATAGATGGGTGTACGGTGGTACTTCTAGAATTCTCCTATGCACCTCAAAGAAGCCCAATGGGAAGTTTGAGTGTTATCACTATGATGTTTTGAGGTTGTTAGAGGAAATTTGAATGTTATAACTACAACGTTTTAGGTTGACTAAAAGAAGAGCCACTTCATAGGTTCTAATATACAAAGAAGAGTCAATTAAAGAATTGATCCACATTGGGTTAAGTAAAGTTTTTGAACATATGCCAAAGTATCAAAGGACTAATTGAACAATTTGTAAGTAGCTATGTTTTTTAATTTCACCCATTTTATAATAAATGGAACAATAAAAAACATGTATATTAATCATATCTATGCACTATCATGGTGTAGAATTAAACATGCAAGAAACACAATATGGAGTGTGTCTAACAACATGCCACATATCTAATTTTAAAAATATGGTTTTGAAATTCCTACCATAGATATCTAGATATCTCTTTTTTTTTCCTTTTCCATATTTCATAGTCTGAAACATATTAAAAAGAATGTTATAGCAAAAATTCTAAACTAACTTATTTAAATAATGTTTTAGGAGCATTAAGGGACAATAACTTCCCTTGATCATATATCTAAAATTATATAAAACCAAGGTATGAAAAATTAATCATAGGTTCATGAATATATCTTTTATATGTCCCCCATGTTTCATGTTCTAAGAGATTTCAGAAGAAACTTTATAGAAAAAATGCCAAGCTATTTGAAGTAGATTTCAAGGGAGTTCAGGAATCCTAAATTCCTCAAAGCATATATTAAAAGTTACAGGTAACTAAGTTTTAAAATGTTAACCACTACTACATGATTATCTTCTATTTTTATTCTCAAAGTTTCATGTTATGAAACATCTCAGAAGATAAGTTATAGAAAAAAATTCCAATATGACTCATTCACCCCATTTATCACATTTTTTCTTTCCATTTTAGCCTCCAAGAATCACTCCCAAAAATATTTCTCAAATATCATTGCACACTTTAGATATTTTATTGCCTAGATTCACATAAAATGAACTCATATATACTTTATTTATGGTGTTTCTAAGTTCACTTATGGGGCCAACTTGCAAAACTAGTTGGGTCAGCTTGCTTGTACTTTGGTTGGGTCATCCTGTCAAAATCTTTCATGTCTCCTCATTCCTATGTAGTTAGAGGGAGTGTCATATAACATTGGAAAGGTATCAAAATAAGATTTATAACCACATACCTATGCTCCAATTTGATCTAGACAATTTGAGTAAAAAATCCTTTAAATATAGGACATCCAAACTAGGTATCAAAGGCTTGAAACAAATATTTCCAACAATTCTCATTTTCCAATGTTTATCTTGCATATTTGTAATCTCCACATATATTTGAAATCAATAACAAAAATATTTCCAACAATCTCTCCCTTTTTCATTGATGGAAATAATCATTTCTACAATAATACTAACAAACTCCCCCTGTCCATAATTCTCGTTATGTTTGTAACTTCTCATCCTTTGACATAAATGGAAAAGGGGTTCTTCCCTTGGTCTTGTGTCTATATTTATCTATAACTATTCTTTTTTATAAACATGTTTTTTAATGTCTATAACTCTTCTGTTGTTTACAACTTATCTTAATGACAACAACTTCTGTCGCTTTCGGTTATCTCTCCTTATGTGTGCTTATTGTTTTTACTCATGGCTGCAAATCCTACCTTTGATATGTCAACAAAAAATAATAATTTTTTAATTTTTTAATTTTTATTTGTTTGAAACTAGGTTTCCCATGTCAAATTTGTGTCTATCTATTCATGCATGTAATATTTCTTCTTCTACAACTCTTCCATTGAGATTTCTCTCACTTATTTGAACTTCCTTTTACTTTTTCCTTTTGGGACTATTGTAACCTATATGCTTATTCTCCCTTTTTTATACAATTTAACTCCTTTGACTACAACTTTTGTCTTCTTTTGTAAATTGATGCTCCCTAAACTAATGCTTCTCCTTAATTATAACTCTTCCCCTTTGTATATATCAAGGGAAAAATGTTTCTCCCCTTAAAATTATGTACTATTGTTAATTTAAATAAATGATTTAACTCACTTTTGTTTGTCGATTCATATCATACAACCTTTCCATTTGACCATTTTACAGCTGCATCTCACTCATAAAAGTTCCCATCTTCTTAGTATGGCCTGAGGCGATGTAGTCTCTTACTTATATGTTACTAGTGAGATGGGAGAGATATGTGACTCCCATAGAGAAATTTTTATTCATTTTAATATTTTTAAGGACATATACATTGTTTGGTGACCTAATTTCATTTGCTACAAATATTCTTGAATCTAATTTTCTTATTTCACATCCTTTAGAATTGAATGTGAGATGATACCCTTTATTAACCATTTGAATTACACTCAATATATTGTGATTTAGACCTTCAACTAGTAGAACAATATGAGTTTTTGTGCTTCCACTATCAATATAGATTATGCCTTTCCCAATTATCCTTCCTAAATAATTATTTTCAAGGGTGATACTACCTATTTTGACTTCCTCTAGGGAGAGAAATTTCTTCTATCTCCTTTCATATGGCTTGAAAATCCAAAATCTATACCATTGGCTTTCTTTGTTTTGAACACATAGATCTAGACCATATTCTTCCTTCTTCTCTTGCTTCCTTCTCCATATATTTTTTCTTTGATTTCTATTTCCGAAAATATCTTCTTCTCAGTGTTGATTTGGGGGCGTCAATATATTACTTCTACAATCACAATATTTGTGCCAAAAAATATTGTGTTTAAATAATTATCATGATCTTGTAAGGGGGGGAATTAATTGTAATTTTTTACTACATTTTCATTAAAAATTTTAGGGCTACTACTCTCACAACCGTTCTTTGTGATATTATATGATCCTATGCTTTTATTCCTCACATAGTCATCTGAGCTATTTGTGCCATTTTGTGTCCCTTCTTCTTTGAATGAAGTGAAGTAATGTCGAAACCAGTCTCTTAATTACATCTGTGAGTAAGAGTTAAATAACCTTAATTTGCGCTCCTTCACTCCATCTATTCTCCCTTCACAAATTCTTTTGAACCTTAAAAGTAACAGATTATGTGTTTACAACATATTATTTTGAGTTTCACCTCCCTTTAGAAGCTCCTGATGAAGCTTTAAAGTAATATATTATGTGTTTACAACATATTATTTTGAGTTTCATCTCTCTCGATGAATTTCCTATGAAACTTAAAAGTAGTAGATTTGTGTTTTCAACATATTACTTTGAGTTTCCCCTGCAACTCTTCTTTTCATTCAGATATCAACATTGAATGGCATTATGAAATATTTTATTATTCCATATCATTAAGGTTTTAGAAAACTAGTTTCCAGAGGGATAGAACAAAGACCTCATGATAAAATCATTTAAGTGACACCCTTTCAAAATATCTTAATCACTGATTCCTTTTACAACCGAGGGATTGTCTCTTAAGATTCAACAGAGCCTATGTTGGATTTTGGAGCATTCTTTCAACAAAAATTGATAAATCTAGGGCATTGGAGTGTTCTTCTAGTTGGAGTTGGTAATCCAGGGCGTTGGAGCATCATTTCAGTTGGAGCTGGTAAAAAAAGGGGGTAGGAGCATCCTTCTAGTAGTAGCTGGAGAAACTTGGAAGTTGGATCTTCCTATTGATGTAATATTTAAAGACCTATATTAAGAAGCATTCAGTGGTTCTTTTTCTAAGAGGGTTTCCACCTATAAATATTTTGCGTATTTTTTTTATATTCTGAATTGTTGAATAGGTTTGTGATGTTGATTTATGTTTTGACCTAATTATAATGTTAATTAATTCTCTGAAGATTAAAATTTAAATAATTGAAGTGAAATATTGATTCACTCCCCTCTCAATATTTCCAACAATACTTATTCATCCTCTTTGTGAACGCATGATTATTAACATCCAAAATCTTCCTTATGAAGAGTGTGAACAATAATACACTTTCAATCCTTGTTTTGGCTCCATCATACAAGCATTACCCTTTATGATTAAGGTAAACTAAATTCCCTTTTTAAGTTTATACCTTAAATATGATTGGTTATATAAATTGAATCAATTATATATTCTTACTCTGGAAGCTAAGTTTACCTTGATTACGAAGTCCCATGCTTCCAGGTAAGGATGCCACTTTTATGTTAGTTTGATTTACCTAAACCTTGCATCATACAATGCTATTTTTGATTGGCCTACTATGAAGAAACAAGTGAATCGCCTTCATCTCTATTTGCAAACTTTGTAACACCTCCAAACTTGCCAACTGGAAGGCCTTGGTTTATCCCAATATTTTCCCATTCCCACTAGGCATGGGAATCTATATACATGGATTTTATTAGTAGTCTCTCTATGATAGTTAGTCAACATAATTCCATTTTTTTATTATTTTTTTCTTTTCCATTATAATTATATTTTTTCCTTGCACCAAAGAACTCCACGCATAGAAAGCTACAAATCTCTTTTTCACACATCTATGGGCACATTTTGGCCTTCCCCTAACCATAATATTTAATATAGATTCTAGGTTCCTTAGTAATTTATAAAAGTCTCTCTAACCTTCGTTGAGTTTTCCATTACAATATTGCATTGATTTTCACATAAATGTATAAAATAAATTTGTTAATTGCACCCTCATTCATGCCCTTATAATATTATATCACCATAATATATATTGGGATCATTATTTGCACATTGTTTAACAATTTATGATTGGTAATCGACAACTATAATATCCATTCTCCTTTCAAACTATGTTATGGTTTTCAACCTATAGGGCCTTATGAGATGTCAATACACTCTAGTTTTCTCTTTTATCTCAGTAGTAGAAGGAACCATAGAAGGCTTCTTATTTTTGAGATACCTAAACAAAATTTCATGACCAAATTTGATGCACCCTTGAAGTGGTTCAACCCAAGTCAAGCATTATCCTAATAGGATGGAAATTGGGTTCCAAAGTCATTTATAGGTTGGTGACAAGGTATGGTTCCATTTCCATAAACAACATTTCAATGGTATATGAAATACTAACCTCCAACCTATATGTTATGGCTCATATAACATTTTACAATAAGTCAAAAAAATTGCATTCAAATTAGACCTTGTAACATAATCAGACATCCATTTAATGATTAACATGAAAAAAATTAAGTTGTATGAACTCCATTAAAAAAAATGTTACATTCTCTTTTATCATCTTAGTCCCAATATTTTAAATTTATAATGTTCAATTTTTTGAAGATATACTACTAGACATATTCACCCACTTGCTTCTTCATTACAAAAAAATACCATATGTGGTGGGAGAGCGCAACCACCCTCCAACCTTAGTTAGCTGACTAACCATACAAGCGTTTCATTCTTAGCTTCCTCATTTATGTGAGGAATTGGAAATGCTTTCAACTTAATTTATAAAATATTGATGTGTCTTAAAAGAGCTAACCATAAAGTGTTTCATTCTTAGGTTCCTCATTTATGTGAGAAATTAGAGATGCTTTCAACTTAATTCACAAAATATTGATGTGTCTTAAAGGTTCGTGGTACATGAGAGATGACTGAATTAATACACTTATTATTGATAGAGCCATTTTCATGTTTTATCTTTTAATTTTGAGTTCTTGTAAAGTAAGTCTCACTTACATATATGGTAGTGTGGTTCGTGGTACATGAGAGATGACTGAATTAATACATGTATTTTTTATAAAGGCATTTTCATGTTTTATCTTTTAATTTTGAGTTCTTGGAAAGTAGGTTTCACTTACATACATGGTAGTGTGATAAAATTGTTGATCTATGGATTAGGAGGTATGTAAAGGGATAGATGATTAGGATATATTTTCCCTTTATGAGATCCATTATAGGGCTGAAGACATTAATTGTATTGGAATATGCTCGGTCCACATTTTCAAAATGGCAAAACTGGGTCTTGGACTGATTACGTTGACTTTATTATATAGAAAGTAAAGGAAATGGCAGTGAGTGTCATGCATTTGTGCTAGGACTCTCCATTTATTGTGATTTAGTGATGTCATTCCCTTAATTCCAAATTGAATGTATGAATATCTTAGTTTTTATAGATAGCATGTTGTCATTTACTGATGTGATACCCCTAATTCCACATTGAATATATGTGTTTATGTAGATCATTTAACTAAGAATTCCACCAAAGGTGAAGAAAGTGATTTTCCGTCACTCCAACTGTAATTACGTGGTGGTGGTAGGCTTACACTATCACCCATTCCCAGGACAAGAAAGGCCTGATTCAGATGACGTAAGAAAATCATACGAGAGAGGAGTGCCAACGATAGTGGTGTCATGTTCAGGAGTGTTCTACTATGGACCTCAGAGCCGAGATTCCATGGACGGCCCTGCTGGTTATCCTCAAACTCCTAGCCAGCAATACAATGGACAGAAGGAATTCAGATTAGGTGACAACAAAATCAATTATAAAGGCCGCTGCAAACCATAAAAACCTCCAATAAAACCATGTGTGCCTATCTATCTTGTAAGTAGGTAACGTCTAGTTCTAGTTCAATTCTGGGTTTAATGGTGTGGTCGTGGGTGTGAATTTGAGAAATAATAGTGCAGGACGACATCAATCCGTGTGGGTTGTGAACTGTAAATACAAGCTTCTGCTATGAATAAATAAAGAGAGTTTGACATACAAATTCACGTGTGAAAGTAGCTCCGATCTTTGAAGTGTAAAATTTGAGATACGTTCACCAACTCTTTGAAGTGTAAAACTTATTTTTGCGTTTGCAACTCCACTTTGTTTAGAATTACAAATTCTCTCCATTGCCTTAATTACATGGCGTTTTTATGTCTATTAGTTATTTAATTTATATGATAAATTTTTATAACCGGTCTAGATTCATTTTAATTTTGGATCTATCAGGGGCTAAGAGGGATCAAATCTCTTGAGGTGCAAACCCTTTTTTAGTACAAAATTTGAAGAAAGGTTTTCACCTCGAGATATTTGATCCCTCTCCACATTGGATAGAACCAGAGTTAAGATAGATCTAGGTTGGTTTCAGTACTGTGAGGCTAATGAAAATCTATCAATAATATGAGAAACATATGATTAATTTTATCAATAATATGTAAATACATCTAATATTAATATAAACCATTTTAAATATGATAATTATGTCTCAGATTTATGGAGTCATTTTAATTTTAAATTTACTTAGTTATGGTTTGTTGAGATGATAAATATTGTAAAATAATTTTAATGATGAAAAATGATGAAATACAACTTTTTAATGCAAAGTGACAATGTAATAATATTAAATGATAGAAGATGTGAATAATAACAATGAATTCAATTACAAATAGTCTTCATTGTGATCAATTTCAAACTATTTTTTTATATTCTTATTGTCACCCTTGTTAGTTTTGTCATCTTTTCATATCGATTATACGAAAATGACAGTTGGAATCGTAAACCATTTAAATATTTAGCTCAAGTTTTTGTAGTAAACATCATACCTTCTATCTCTTGCTCTCCAATATTAATAATTTTAATTACTATAACACAAAAATCAACATCAATGTATGTTGTCAATAATTTTGTATGCTTACACTAAAATCAATGCACAATCTTAATCCAATGAAATTAAAATTAATGTACCATCGCATCCAATTACATCGAATCAAAAATCAACATATACACTCAAATCAATGCATCTAATGCAACAAATAAAATAAGATTATAAAACAACATCTACATTGAAATCAACGCATCTAATGCAAGTAATCAAATAGGATTAAAAATCAACATTTACATTGATTATGGCTTATGGTAAGCTTTTGATTATCATATTTTATGTTGATTATCTTATTCTGAGACATGATGAGCAGCTCATAACTTCTTGCAAAGAAGATCTTGCAAGAGAGTTTGAGATGAAGGACATGGGACTCCTTCACTATTTCCTTGATTTGGAAATATGGCAGTGGGATGGGGAGCTATTTGTTTCTCAAGGCAAGTATGCCAAAGAGATTCTGAGGAAGTTCCACATGGAGAGTTGTAAACCCATGGAGACTCCTCTTGTAGGAAACTGGAGGAAGGAGGATGCTACTTTAGGTGAGGTAGTGCATGCTACTCTTTACAAGCAGCTTGTGATTTCACTCATGTACTTGGTGAATACACGGCCAGACATATGATACGCAATTAACTTGCTTAGTCAAGCAATGGTTAAGCAGACCAAGCTCTTTTGGAAGGCAGGGAAACATGTCTTGAGATATCTCAGGGGCACTAAAAAGTATGGATTATGATACAGATAGACAAAGGGAGTGAAGCTTCAAGACTTCACCAATGCATATTGGTCAGGCAGTCCATCAGACAGGAAGAGCACATAAGGAGGGATCTTCAGCATAGGATCGACAATAGTTTCTTTGTACATCAGGATGCAGAGATCAGTTGCACTCAGTTCAGCCCAGGTAGAGTACATGGGAGCCATTCAGGCGGCATGTAAGGCCATCTAATGAGGAAGATATTTGTTGGTTTGTTTGGTCATCAGATGGATCTAACGGTGATAAATTGTGATAACTAGAGTTGCATAAAACTCTTAGTTAATCTAATATTCCATGACAGGTCCAAGCATATTGACATCCGGTATCACCATCTCAGAGATTGTGTTCAGAGATGCATTATGTTACCTCAGTACATTCCCACGAAGGATTAGGATGCATATATTCTGACAAAGGCGCTCACGAAGAGAAAATTAAAATAACACAGAGGTAGGATCGAGGTAGCTGATAATCCCTTTCTTGTTGAAAGAGAGTGCTGAAAAGTTAACAAGAAATGTGTGTCTAATTTAATTTTTCCTGAATTAAATTGGGAAATAAATTGTGAACTTATCTCATAATCACTTGTAATAGTTAACTGAGTGTGATAGACTTAGTTATCTCATGAAATTCAAGTTCAGGGTGGTTGGTGAAGCATGTAGAGTGATTCTATTTGCTTTAGAGTCCAAGTTGCAGTTAGTGTATTAGTTTAATGCATGAGAAATCAGTTAACTCAATTAAGTGAGTTAAAGTGAGTCTAACTAGTTGTAACTAATTGTTGTAGTAATGAGAGGTCAAGTGAATTAAATCAAATTTAATTCACATGCAGTGATCTGTTAAGTGACTGATGATTTACTATTAATAGCTGCATGTATGTGAGTTCTGATGAAGACCCAATTGAGACAGATGTTAAAGGGTGTTACCTATCAGTTGTATTCTTAGTAAATTGTCGGGGCGCAATTAGAAAACCATAGGAGTGCCCGTGATTTATTATGTTGTTTTGGAAGGTAGAATTTCCTAATTTATAGGAATCAATTGTTCTTAGAATTTCACAAGCAAGGCAGGCTGAGAATAGTAGGAAATTGGCTAAGTGTTGGTCTATTTGGTTTGGATCAGTGTGAGACAGTTGGTAGAGTGCACCAGACTCTTGTGAAAAGAGTGCATTGTAATTGTTTCATGATTCCTTGGTTTTATACAATACAGATAGAGGGGTTTGAGTAGATTGTTTTCCCCAAAAAATTTCATGTCTTGTGGATTTGATTCTATCTCTTACTTGGTGTGATTGTGCGATCGTGTTTAATTTCCGCAAAACAATTGTAGAATGATTCAATATCTTTCTCTAGAATATTGCATGATCAGATTGAATCCATTGGTATACATATGTTTGTATAATTTCTACAATGACATCATAAGATCCAACCCACAATTGTATGGTCCATATACCATTTTGCAATAAGTGGAAAAGAGTGCATTCTAATTGACCTTCCAACATAATTAGACGTCAAGTTGAAAACTGAGTTGTCTTTAGTGCGACTTTTTAAAGGTTTTTCTCGTTGATTTTTCCGGTATAATTTCTCTAAAATCTAGTAGGAATTCATCGAAAACATAAATTTGATGAGTAACCTTGCACAATCTAAGTACCCTGGGGTTTTTAACATGTTGAATCCATATATATTGTAGAACAAACAATTTAAATAATAGAAATCAAGATTCAACATCAAATTTTTTCCCCAAATTCTAACACCAAAAATTCCAAAAAATCATACTAAAAACAACTCCTTCAAAAACTAACATGAAAAAATGAAAATAATAAAAATTAACATGAAGGAATGAAAATAGTAAAAATTATTCAAAAAATAACATTCTCTTATTTAATCCTACTAACAACATTCAAAATTTCAAGTCTCAATTTTTTGAGAATACAGTATTAAACATCTCCACCCACTTGGTGCCTCATGACAAAAAAATATTGTATTTGGTGGAAAAGCAAGGACACCTAACGACCCAAGTAAGTGGGTAACATAAAAGTGTTTCATGCTTATTTCCCTCATTATTTATGTGAGAAAGTGGAGACGCTTATTTCCCTCATTATTTATGCGAGAAAGTGGAGACGCTTTCAACTCAATTCAGAAGAAATTGATGTGTCTCGAAGGCTTGTGGTTCAAAAGAGATGGTGAATTAATAGAGCAATTTCATGTTTTATATGTGAAAGTTGGTGCTCACTTACATACATGGTAGTGTGATACAATTGTTGGTCCATGGATCAGGAGGTGTGTGAAGGGATAGATTTCTTATCGATTATAGGTTTGAAGAGAATAATTATATGGGAATATGATTTGTCCATATTTGGCAAAATTGCTTTGGGAATGATTAACATTGACCTTATTACATAGAAAGTAAAGGAAATGGCACTGGGTGTCATGCATTTGTGCTAGGGCTCTCCAAATATTCTGATTTATTGATGTGATTCCCTTAATTCCACATTGAATGTATGAATATGTAGCTTTTCATAGAGAATATATTGTGATTTACTGATGTGATACCTTAATTCCACATTGAAATATCTGTGTTTATAGAGATCATTCACCTAAGAATTCCACCAAGGGTGAAGAAAGTAGTTTTCCGTCACTCCAACAGTAATTTTCGTTTCGCTTTCACTCCACTTGAAATATTCGTTACGTTTTAGGCGTTATCTAAGGCCTTCTCTATCTATTGTGCTTCATTGATGTGATACTATTTTGTTGGAATATTTAAAATTCTAGAACAACAATGGAGAATAAAATTCCCCCTCTTCAACACAGAGAAAATATTAAAAAAATTTCTTCACTGGAGATAGAGCTTTCACTGTAAAGACTATTTCATTAAACTCCAAAAACTTGGTTACAAAATCACCTCTGACTGAGGGAATACAAAAACTTTGACTGCTTCAAAAACACAGTTCAAAACAACTCACACTCTCTAAAATTTCACTCTGGAGAAATACTCTGTCTCTTCAAAAATAGATACCCTCTTTGCTTTATTCAAAATCTATTACAACTGTTGTGCACTTCAAGTTGCTCTTTGGCAATGGCAAAAATAAAACTTACAATCTGAACTATGCACTGTTGTGCTATTCAAATTTTTACTTCTGCTGTGTAAAAATTTAGAACTTACAACTCTTAAGTGCACACAGACCTTTTTTTCTTTTTTATATGCTACAAAGCCTTTTACAATATATAAAAACTATATTAAAATAAAACTATTTTAAAACTTAAAATAAAATTTAAAAACTAAAATAAAAAAAACTACTTAACCATGGCATGGCCCACGGCCTCCCTTTTGAAAACGTTCATTTCATATGATATATGTGTAGCACATATATATATGTTGACTGTACGTACATAGTTTTTTAAAAAGAACAAACATTAAAAAGAACTTTGACCACGCCGTAGAGCCCGGACGTTAAACAAAAATTTAACCAAACTGCATAAAAATTCCGGGTGCCAAAAGTTGCTGTTGATGTCACCCAAGTTGTGACGCGGAATTTTTATTAAATCCGCCTTATAAGTTTTCCCGGGTCCGATTTTTGGCAATGGTACGGCAAAAAATTGTGATGCGGAATTTTTCTTCAATCTGCTTTACGAAATTTCAGGTCCGGAGGTTGACTGCTCAATGGTTTTGGCAAGCGGCTCACGTACAAGCTTCTGCAAACAAAATTGGTAAAAGGGACAATGATTTATTGTGACAATAGCTCAGCTATTGCATTTTCAAAGAATTCAGTGTTTCATAAGAGAACAAAACACATAGATACAAAGTTTCACTATATCAAATAATTGGTGAGAAATGGAGAAATTGTTTTACAACATTGTAAAACAGAGGAGAAATATGCAGATATTTTAACAAAACCATTGGGGTAGAGGACATTTGAATTTTTAAGAAAATGCTTGGGTATGATTGATAACCCAGCAGCTGACTTTAAGGGGGAGTGTTGAAAATATTAAAGTCACCTGCTAGCCTTTGAGCAGGAAGAAAAGAGTACAGACGTAGTAGCAACAGATATTGAGTGCACAACATTATGTATTAAAGAAGAATGGGAAGAACCGTAAGGAATAAATCAATGGTGATGGGTGGCAGCCACAATTGCAGAGGAGAATTAATTCTGTGATGGACGTAGCCATTTTTTCAGACGGATGAAGACTTTCATGGTTCAAAACTACGGAAGAACAGAGTTTATTAAAAAACCGTCATTTCGGGCTTTTAAGCCTTCAACAACCAGAAATGAAGAAAATTTCTTAAAACAACGAAAGTTCTTTAATTTTTGAAGAGGCAAGACAAGTGGTCCCCACCACTTGAGTGCCAATCAAAATCACAAGTTTCATTAGCAGTGTCCTGTTGATGTGAAGATTTGCAATGCAATGCAATCGCAATCACAATCGCAAATCGCAGCATACTTACATATATTACATAGTCCGAGTGTCTCAAGCGGACTGTTTTGATATAATAAACAACCAAAATTTATATTATAGTCACCCTCCACCATCAGTCGAGGCCCGTGGGTCCACAGACCACGCAGCACATTAAAATACAATCGCAAAGTTTCAATCGGGATCTTTTTTGTTTTGGGCCCGATTGCATTTTGAAATAGGCGGACCCGACCATATTATAGATCGGAACTCTTTTATTCGAGGCCCGATCGCACAGTGTTAAATACCGAACCCGATTGGTTTATGAGCCAGTTTTTATATTTGCTCGTCGCGTCCGTTTGTTAATCACAATCAGAACTTTCGTGTGGTGCATTTGTTTTGTTTAGTCACGGACCCGAAGCAAGTTTAGATTGGATTTAAATTTTTTTAATCGCATGTTCAAAATGCATTTGTTATGTGGGGCCGATAGTCTTTTAATAGTTTTTTTTTTAATTTTTTTAATATATTTTTGTAATGTTTTTTGTGTATGTGACATATAAAAGGCAAAAGGACCGAAAGACTGTATTATTGAAAATGTTTTGTTTTAGCACAGCAGCGTGGGAAATGAAAAACTCAGCAGTGTTTTCTTTTGAGATACAGTTTCTTTTGTGAGAGACAGTGAAGTCTTGGGTGTGCACTGTGTTGTAGAATCAATCACTATTTTTGTTATCCCTCTATTAGAGGAAGAATTTGTAACAATTTTGAAGAAATAAAAGTTTGCATTTAGAGTTGAAACTCTGTCTCCTGTCAAGAAATTTTAATATTTTCTCTATGTTGAAGAGGGGAGTTTTATTCTCCATTTGTTGTTCTGGAATTCTCAGAAATCTTAACACGAATACATGTTCATTGATAAGACATTCAAGAAAAACGGGTGACTGGCCAATCTCAAAAGCCAAAAAAGCCGATTTCAATTTTCTCTTAACCAATTCTGAGTACTTGGACCGCAATCATTGAACTCGACACCACCATAGGAAAAGCCTGCATGATAACACATCGGTCATAGCGCAGGTATAACATATTGAACAACATCGCTGATAAATCCCTAAAGACATTTAAAATATTCTTTATTGATTCCACATACCTAGATAGCTATCTCAGCAATAGATCTTATGGATATAGATTATTTGAAAGCAAATACCAGAAAAGGAGATTAGGGATATCACAACATGAAACTAAGGAATTATTTTCAATCACAGAACATGGCTGAAATCAACTAAAATCCTATTTAAAGCTGAATTGTTCAACTGAATCTAACATATTATATTTTAAAATTTAAACTTTGTTCAACAAAACTCTATAATTTTATAAAATAAGTTAAGAAACACAGAAGGTAGGAAAATCAAAACAATAATAATCATCTTATTGCACTAGATTATGTTTAATATTGTTAGTTGGAGAAGGAGAAATGTATACACTTACCATTCAAATGACTTTCATATCAGGTCTTGGTTCAAAGGAATACATCCATGTAGTATTAGACATACGACTGTGACAATAGGGAAGCCAACTCCATGAACTTTCGGTTGAACTATAAAGCGCCACTTTCATACTTCTATGGCCTCTGAAGCATGGATAATCCCCTACACCTAAAAATTGAAAATACCTCTCGTTAAGCCAAATCCCCCTTACTTCATCACACATTGATTGAGGCATCCTTGCAATCTCCATCCACGATGCAGAGATGTCGGAGTCAACCTTCACCTTCAGAAGCCCCAAGATATCTACCTCCTTTAAAATCTTCTCCTGGTTACCTTCCAATACGCACCTTGCCAATAAAACCCTAGATCTATGCTAACGGAGCTAAGATGGAACTCTCGTTTTGCAGGCTCACACCAACAATACTCGGCTTCCCCACAAATTCTTTCTTTCCAGACTAGCAGGTGGCCTTAAATTAGAAGTATTCTTTACTGAATAAGCACCCTCTATGAAAGCACCCGTTATGGAAACATTCTTAGGAATGCGCGTTTTTATGCTCCAAGATTTCTTGAACGAATCATAGATTTCTACATTTTGCCGAGGAACGTGATGCACTCCCGCTACCTGTTTCTCCCTTCGATTAAAAGCCTTGTTGACAAAAACCACTTTGTAATTCTGTTGATTACCATTCAAATCCCCTGCCAAGATGCCTTTCGTGACATCCAACCTCATGGATGGCGATGAGGGAAGCATTAACGACCTTCGTGTGACAGGATTGCAGACAATTGGGTTTGGTCGAACCCAATTGTCGACCAACAGCAGACCTGCGGCTGATCCATGGAAATAAGCATCAGAAGACATCCGTTCTAAAAATGAAAGAGAGAAAGACGACTTCCACATCCTCGTGGAAAAATAATATGTCCAACATCGATTTTGACAGTCTATACTGTCCAGGCCACACAGAACCCAATTGTCGACAAGCAGGCCTGCGGCCAATCCATGACAATAAGCGTTAGAAGACATCCATTCTAAGAATGAAATCGAGGAGGAAGACTTCCACATCCTTGTGGAAAAACAATATGTCCAACATCGATTTTGACGGTCTATACTGTTCAGGCCTTACAAAACCAAGCATGGCTGGTTATTTAAAGGGAAATTGACTCATAAGGTAGTTATGAATCGGGTTGAAGTAAATAGGGTATTCCATTCTTGGAAAACACTGCGAAATCTGCATAGACACTCAAGTGGAAATCTCTTCAATATCTCCTCTTTCAATTCTTTTGGTAACTCGGAGCTTGAGCTTCCCGTTGATCATTGCCATCACACCAAAATCTAACCCTTAAGCAATGACAGAAATCAGATTTTAGTGTTTAAATATAATTCTAAAAGGAGGAGATGGGCTGATTTTAGGGTTCAAATTCTCGCTACAGAAAATTTAGACAACGAACGATGGTTTTCCTCTTTTGTGCCTCTCGAATTCAGGCTAACTCTATTATGAGGAGATCAAACAATCGTTTTGAAAGTGAAAAAATAAAACGGATCTAAAAATTTATGATTTTCATTTATTTGGAAAGGTGAACAAATATTTAATGTTTGTTAAAGGAAAATATGATTTGTCACAATTTATGATTTTCATTTATTAGAAGATGTGATTAAATTTTTTTTAATGTTTAATAAAGTAAGCCATGATGTTTATTTATAAAGAAAAAAATGTTTAATAAATTAATTTAGATTTATTTAAACTTTAGATTTATTATGAGATATTAAATTTCTTTTTATTCTAAAAGAGTTTTGTATCTCAATATATTTGATTTTTCACAACACTTAAATTTGATTTTTCACTACATTTGGTAGATCTTGATTTAAGATGGATCTAGGTTGGTTTTATTCTTATTATTTTATTGTATTGTATTTTTAGTTTTATGTAATTTGACCAAACCATCTCTTAATATTTTTATGTTTTAAATTTAATTTAAAAAAGTTTGTAAAATAAGTAAATATAAAATATTTTGATTTATAAAAGAGCCATGGTGTTTAAGCATGTGGTGTTGATAAGCCATGATATTGGGACATGGTATTATAACATAACGTATTTACAAGTTAACAATATCCATCTTAAAATGAAGGTGAATACCTATAGTTGTGACTCTTGTTATATTGTAAGTTTATTGGAAGTATTAAATTTTAATGTGTTTATTAATTCAATTTAAACATGGTTATGGAATTACTATTTTATACAACAACCATTATTTTATTTTTTATATCCAATTTAAAAAAGTTATAAAATTAGATTAAAATAAAATATTTAAAAAATATTATGATTTTGAAATGAGCTGTGGCTTTTGGATATGTGGTAATGATAATTCATGGTACTCGCCCAATAAATCCTATTTACAAGATAATAATATCCATCATAAAATAAGAGTGAATATGGATGATTATAAAACTTGGTATATGATAAGTTTTTTGTAAGTTTTTTTTTTTTTTTACTAATTAAATTTAAATATGGCTAAAAAATTAGTATTTTATATTTATTTTATATAACTAGATTTTTTCTTGTCTTTTTACTTTCGATTTAATTTAAAAAATGTTATTAAATAAAATTAAAATAAAATATTTAAAAATGGTTCACCTAAAACCCTTTTACATTAAACTTAACTCTTCTCCTCCGAAAAAAAATTATGTGAAAACCTTTGAATCATGTCCAACATTTTTGGTATATAGTTCAATGTGAGCATTGAATTGAAATTAATTATAAAATTAAATAATTTATTAAACAAATGCATCATTTAATTAATAAATGATTTTTTTAAAAAGGTTTTGGTGCTCAATTTTAAGTAACGAATAGAGATTTTTCAAAACTTTTAGTTTGAGTTGTTTAATTGGTAGAATTTGGATCTTTTAGGAATTTAAGGCAGTTGCCGATGTTGTTAAATCAAACAGCATGGTGAGCTCCTTAAGTAAGAAGTTGATTGAAATCAACCCCCTTACTCCAAGAATCTATGGTCTTCCAAAAATCCATAAGGATGGTGCTCCCCTCAGACCTATTGTTAATACAATTGGGGGTCCGACTTACCTTCTCGCCAAGTTTTTAGCCCTTAAACTTAAGCCCCTCGTAGGTCGAACATAATCCTTTTTTAAGGATTCCTACTCTTTTGTTAAAGATTTGAAGGAAGTTAAGTTGGATATTGGTGATAGATTTGTTAGTTTTGATGTTGTTTCGCTTTACACCAATATCCCCATCAATGAGGCTATTGACGTTATTAATCGCATTACTGATCCTGACACAGCCCATTTAGTAAATCTTTGTTTAACCTCCACTTTCTTTAGTTTTGAAGGTGAATTCTATGAGCAAACTTGTGGTGTTGCCATGGGTTCTCCCTTTCCCCAATTGTTGCGAATCTATTTGTGGAGGACTTTGAATCTAGGGCTCTTTCCTCAGCGCTTTTCCAGCCAAAGTTATGGAAAAGGTTTGTTGATGATACTTGTGTTGTCTGGCCTCATGGCAAAGATAAGTTAGATCAATTTTTCCTTCATCTTAATAGCCAATCTAGTTCCATAAAATTCAGCATGGAACATGAGGTGGATGGTAGCCTTCCTTTCCTTGATGTCCTTATCTCTATAAATTATGATGGTTCTTTCTCTCATCAAGTTTTTCGAAAGAAAACTCATACTGAGCAATATCTTCATGCTAGCTCCCACCATTTCCCTGCTCAAAAATTAGGCGTCCTTAGCACCTTGGCCACAAGGGCGCTGAGAATCTCTGATGAGTCTCACCTTGATGGAGAAAAGACCCATCTGTTGAATGTCTTTTGTAATAATGGTTATAGTATGTCGCAGGGCCTCAAAGCTTTCCTCAAAGCGGAGAAAGGTCCTTCTGTTAAAAATAAAAAAGAACCTAGTGAATGGTATGGCAGTGTCAGCCTTCCATTCATCCAGGGTACCACTGATAAGATTGCTAATATCCTTAAAAAACATAAGGTATGCTCTTATTTCAAGCCCCTTAATACAATTCGTAGTTCTCTAAAATCGGTTAAAGATCCGATTGACCCCAGGGATGGAAAAGGTGTCTACATCATTCCCTCTTCTTGTGGGACTCCTTACATTGGTGAGACGGGTCGGTCTATTAATCAAAGGATCTGTGAGCATGCTGCTGATATTAAGCATAGAAGATCTCGATCGTCCGCCTTAGCTGAGCATGCAGAAAAGACTAACCATCATGTTTGCATAGAAGATGCTAAGGTCATTGCTAGAATCGACCATTTCCATCATCATAAGTTGAGAGAGGCTATTGAAACTGAAAAAAGGCCCGTTAATCTCAATAGAGATGACGGTTGGAATATCAGCAGGTGCTAGATTCCTGCCTTATATTCTTGATTTTTATTTATTTATTTATTTATTTTTATTTTTATTTATTTATTTATTTATTTATTTGACTCTATGTTTGACTATTTGTTAGATGGTTTGTTATAATTAAATTATATGAATAAGAATTTATTATATTTATTAATTAATTATAATAATTGATTATTATATGATTTAATAAAAAAAAATTTACTTATATACATCATGTTTTGTTAAATTACTTACCATTATATTTATTAGTTGGTTAATTAGTTTTATAAATATATTATAGGTTTTATAAATAAATAAAATAATAATAAATAAATAAATAATAATAATTAAATAAATAAATAATGGAATATTTACTTTTTCAAAGTCAAACTAGCCGTTATCCTAACGGCTAGTTGAGCCATCTCTACATCTATTTATACTTAATGTCTGGATCTGATCTCTCACATAGTCCTGATGATGAACCACACTGGTTGGTTCGAAACACGTCGACCTCGTTTTAATTCATGCGATTATTACCGAAAGAATTCTGCTAATTTTGTATAGTGTTAAATATATTCATATATTTGAAAACCAATTTTAAATAATAAAAAAATTACAATGTCATTTGAAATTGTATTTTCGGAGTGAAAAAAAACAACTATTTATTAATCAAATTACACCACAAATAAACATGAAAATCTAGTCTCTTTGATAATAGAAACAAGGTTTTGAAGAAACAAACTTGGATTCTTTCTCCTCACACTTATTTCTCTTCTCTTTGACCATAGAAACAAGATTTTGAAAAATCAAACTTAGATTTTTTTTCCTCCCACTTATTCACTTCTCTTTGGCCATAAAAACAAGATTTTGAAGAATCAGACTTAGATGCTTTCTCCTCGCACTTATTTCTCTTCTCTTTGACCATAGAAAAAAGATTTTGAAAAATCAAACTTAGATTTTTTTCTCCGCTCTTAAAGTCTAATAGACTGCATTAGTCTTAACAGATAGTAACCATCATCATCATTTATTAATAATTTAATAAAAATTAAATATAACTAAATTAAAAAATAAAATAAAACATTTAAAAAGTATTATATTATAAATGAAAAACTAAAAAAAAAATGGAAAGATCGTTTGAAATTGAACCAAATAATATGATTTCACGATCACAACTTACGATTTTCTTGAATATGTGATTACAAATAATATGATTCCATAAGCCACGAATATTTTTCCAAAGTAATATTTTTATTTATGAATATAAATTAGTTTAGAAATTCTAAAATAATAATGTAATAGATTTTAGTTTCTTAGAAGTTGTCTAATTTGCAAGTTTCATGCAAATAAAGTGTTAGGTATATCGCATGTTCAATTTTTTTTTATTCTTGGTGTTTATTTAAGGAATACATATAGGAATTTAGGGATGATAGTTGCAGTTATATTTGGAAGGGATATACGTAGACACTTACTACCTTGGGTTATAATAATAATGTTAAAAATCAATGTTATAGTGATAGCTTGTGGAATAAAAGAGTAGTATGTTGTTAGTCATTTATTAAAAAAAAAAAATTATGAAATTTAATATGTTGTTTAATAAATATTATATTTTACTAGTAAGAAGTTGTAATTAAGAGAAATTTTGAAATCTTATTAGGTAAAGGATTTTTAATTCTGTCTTATATTTAGTGGATACTTCATCTATCGCTTAGGACTTGACAATTGAATGATCACAAATGTGTTTAGAGTTGGCACTTCACCTATTATCTAGGACTTCAAAATTGAATGATTACAAATGAACTTGTCAATTCTTTTATAGATGGAAGTTTCTTATTAGTTGTTAAAGATAAATAATAAAATAATAAAAAAGTTATTAGAAAATAATATAAAAATATTAATATAACCATTAAAGAGTAAAATAAATTAATGAAAAATAAATTAGAATATAAAAAGGGTTAAGTCATTGAGGAGAATTAAATATATGAAATAATTAGCTATTAAAGAATGAGGCATGTCAACAAATTGAAATAATTAATTATTTAATTAAGGGAACTAAAATTAAAAGGAAATCGAGGAATAATTATATGTTAACTCCGAATCTACATATCCCCAGTGGGAACAAATCTCATTTCACTCTAAAATAGATTCGAATTTCAATATATTTGATCCCTCTCCACAATTGGTAGATCTGAAGTGAAGATTGCTCTAGGCTAGTTTTATTTTCAATTAATTATAATTATAATTATTAATTTTTATTTTATTTATTTTTATTTTTAATTTTATGTAAATTGAGCAAGTCAAAATATTTTATTGATAATTATCATTAATAAATTTGTTTCTTTAACAAAGTCATAATGTTTATAGGACATTACACCATCTCTACATCCTAGCATTTCTAGGGAATAAGTTTTAACTTTTTATTATTTTTTAATTTAGGTGACATGTAAATGTTTACAAACATTGACACCACTATAATATGTATGTCTAGGCTTTTTAATTTTAAATTTTTTATAAAATAAAACTAAAACAAAATATTTACAAGATATTTTAATTTTGAAATGAGCTATGGTTTTTGGGAAAGTGGTATTGACTTATGGTATTGTAATAAAACTTATTTACAAGTTAAAATAGTAGTGAATATTCATTGTTAATAATCATAATATATTGTGTATTTCTTATAAGTATTAATTTTTAATTTTATAAAAGTTATAAAATTAATATGAAATAAAATATTCATATTTTAATTTTTGAAATGAGTTATGGTTCTTGAGTATGTGTTATTGATAAATTATGGTATTGGCCTTTAGAATTTGATAATATACATGATAAAGTGGGGTGGATATTCATGATTAAGACTCTTTTTATATTGTAAATAATAAAATTTTATGTGCATATTAATTAAATTTAAATACCTTATGGAATCATTATTTTAATTAATATGATAAAAATGATGTTACTTTATAACTATTATATGTGATATATTTTAATGTCAAAGTATATTAGAATTTTTTATCTAAACAACTTTCGATAGTTTTATTCATAAAAAAAAAATTATAATTAAAAAAAAAATGAATTTTGAAATATTTATATCTAACATCTAGGCATCTACCCTATATTGGGAAGTAGAGTGCTAGTTGTCGCAATAATAATAACCAACCTAAATACATCGTAACCCCACATCTATAAGTGCCAAGAGGGATCAAATCTATTGAGGCACAAAGCTCTCTTCTCACTACAAAATGTGAGGAAAGGTTTGCACATTAGGATAATAGATGCCTCTCAACGTTTGAGATATCTAGAGTGAATATGGATATAGGTTGTTTATATAATACTATATAATATTGATATTTGTATTTATGTGACTCTTTATTATTCCCTCTCTCCATCTCATGCCCCAAACATGCACACTTTCTCTCCCCATATATATATATATATATATATCTCCCTCCCTCTTACTCTCACTATCCCTCTCCCTCTTCTCTCGCTCTTTCTCTTTTGTCCCTCTCTCTCTCTCCTGTCCCTCTTCCCTCCCACTCTCCTCTCTCCCTCACTCTCTCTCCATCTCTCCCTTGTCACTCCCTCTCTCTCTCCACCTTTCTTCCTCCCTCCCTCTCTCTGCCCCTTCAAATTCATCTCTATCTCCCTCTCCCTCTCTCACTATATCTATTGAGATCTCTCTCTCTTTTCCATTCTCTCCACCTCCCTTTATATCTCCCTCCATCATTCTCTCTTTATCTCTTCCCTCTAACTTTGGAACTATCTCCCTCCCTCTCTCCTTGATTATCTCCGCTCCATCTCTATGCCTCCCGCTCTATCTCTTGTGATTCTCTCCCTATGTTTGTCCTCTCCTCTTCCCTATGTTCCCTCCTCTTCTCTCTTCCCGAGTCTCTTGCGTGTCACTCCCTCTCTCTATCTTTCTTTCCACCTTTTTCCCTTTATGTATTTTTTCTCTCCTCACCCCCTGTCTCTCCCACCATCCTCTCACTAGCTATTTTTTCCATCTCTCTCCCTCACTCTCTCTTATATTTGATCAATTATTCCAAAGAAAATACAATAATGAAAAATTTAGAACAATCATACACTATTTTTGCTCTATTATTGTTATTCAACATGGTGGATCTATGTTGATCCTTTTTGTTTTTTGTAATACTGGTAGTACCTTTAATTTTCTCTTTTGTTTCTCCTTTTTTTTTTTACTCCATATTTATCAACATGTTTAGATACATCATCACCCCGATTGGGGAAAGGGATTGAACCTATGATGAGTGCTATAGCAATTGACCTCATCACTGTTTAACCAATACCCCTTAGGGAAGGGGATTGAACCTATGAAGAGTGCTATAACAATCGATCTCATCACCGTTTAACCAATAACCCACACTGATTCTCAATAACAATATTTATACTATATAAATTCGACATATTTAGATATAAAATTATTCTCATTTTAAAATTTTTTAAAAATTCTCACTTAAAGGCTACTCTCTAAAATGATTCCCGAAGAAATTAAATGAATGCTTTAATAAAAAGGGTAGTCATTAAGTGAGACTTTTTGAAAAAAATTCAGCGTTATTTTTTTATCTGATTTGTCCATAATGTAGCAGATATTCAGTGAAATCACAATTTTCATAGGTGACCTCTTCACAATCGAAGTTCCCCACTGGTTTCAAAACATTTTGAATACATAAAGGTAGTAAAAAAAATACTTTAAACATCACAAATCAACATCATATTCTGGCTAAAAATGTGTCGAGAAATCCAAAAGGTCACACTGAAAGACTACTCCTTAAGGGTGTTGAATTCACTGATGCATTAAAAAAACTAGTTTAGACAACACAAATCAAGATTCCTTCAGGGTGTTGAATTCACTAATGCATTAAAAAAACTAGTTTAAACAACACAAATCAAGATCTGGCTACAAATGTGAAGGTCACACTTAAATACTACTCCTTAAGGGTATTGAATTCATTACTGCATTAAAAAAAATACTTTAAACAACACAAATAAAGATCATATTCTAGCTAAAAATGCGTCGGGAACTCCAAAAAGTCACACTAAAAGACTACTCTTTTTAGTAGATGTTGGTTGAGATGTATCTCAAAATTAATGATAAAATTCTTCCTTTTATATTTAATTAAGAAAATAGTATAAATTTAAATTGAAACAAAATATTTACAAAATATTTTGATTCTAAGATAAGTAATGACTTTTGAGCATGTGGTATTGATAATCCATAGTATGATGTTGTAAGAAATCCTAGTTAAATGTTCACAATATCCATGATAAAGTGAGGGTGAATACACATAGTTAAGAATTGTGTCATATTGTTATAAAATATTTTGATTGTGAAATAAGCTATGATTTTTGGGCATGTG
Organism: Pinus albicaulis; assembly: GCA_034641835.2. NCBI lineage: Eukaryota > Viridiplantae > Streptophyta > Pinopsida > Pinales > Pinaceae > Pinus > Pinus albicaulis. Next base: position 9,333 of record JAXQQM020089274.1, on the reverse strand, counting down.
ATATTGATAAGCCATGGTATTGTCCCATGGTAATTATAACAAATCCTATTCACATGTTAAAAATAAACTAAAATATATCAAATTGACTTTAAATTTAACGTTTTATTATTAATTGAGTCAACATTTAGATGTTTTGATCTTTGTATTACTTTGAATTTTTATTTATTAGTTTCAACTTTTTTTATTACTTTGGATGCTTTATTTTATTTTAGTTTAATTTAACTCAAATATAAATGTTAAATTTTTATGTTAAATGTTAACCATTTTAAACTACGGATGTACCCCCATACTATGTCAGCATTGATATTATATAACCATCCTTCATCCATCTTAACCCTAGATCTAGCAAGCACCAAGAGGGATCAAATATCTCGAGGTGCAAACCTTATTTTTGAGTGAAAAACTTGAGAAAAGGTTTTCACCTCGACATATTTGATTGCTCTAGATGTTTATTAGATGTGGGGTTAAGATGGATATAGGCTAGTTATATAATACTATATAATATATATATTTGTATCTATGCATCTCTTTCTTATTCCTTTTATCTATCTTTCCCCAAACATACACACTCTCTCCATGTATATGTCTCTCTCTCATTGCCCCTCCATCTTCCTCTCCCTCTCCCTCTCTCTTCTACTTCTCTCTCACCCTTCCCTCCCTATATATCTCTCTCTCCCCTCTCTCTCTCCTCCCGCTCTCCTATCTCCCTCACTTTCTCTCCGTATATCCCATGGCACTCTCTCTCCACCTGTCTCCATCTATGTATTTATTATTCCCTCCCTCTCCCCCCTTCCAACTCTATCTCTCTTTCCTTCTCTCTCTCTCTCTCTCTCTCTCTCTCTCTCTGTCTCTCTCTCTTCCTTCCTCTCTTTGCGGTTCTCACCCACCTCCCTCTGTCTATACCCCCATCTCTCTCTCTCTCTCTCTCTCTCTCTCTCTCTCTCTCTCTCTCTCTAACTCTATCACTATATTTGTCCCTCCCTCATTCTCTCTCTCTCCTACATCTCCGTGTTTCCCTCTCTCTATCTCTCTTCCCCTTCGCTCCATATCTATCTCCTCTCATATTCTCTCTCTTTCCTCCTCTCCTCTCTCCCTCAATCTATCCCCATCTATCCCTTGGCACTCTCTCTCCCTATCCACCTCTATATCTCTATGTCTTTGTTCTTTCCCCCATATCTCTCACCTCCAAATCCATCTCTCTCTCTCTCTCTCTCTCTCTCTCTCTCTCTCTCCATTTTCCCTCCAAAATTTTCACTATATCCCTCCCTATATCCCTATTCCCTCCAGCCCCCCTTTCTCTCTTAAATTTGATTCCATGATATTGTGTTTAAGAAAACATATAAATTCAAAAAACTAAATTGGTTGTAAAATATTAAATCTATGTTTTCAATAAGTTGTTATTAAGCCAAATGTTTAATAGTGATGATAAAATTATGGGAGAGAACTTTGGTTGAATATTTTCTGGAGGGAGTGAGATATGCTTATATGAAACATAGGTCCTTATGGGAGGGATATTTCAGTTCAAGATGTAACTCATGATATCGTGTTATATAACTCCCATTTTGATGATTTTTTGGGAGTTTCTTCAAGCCTCTCTCCATGCAGTCTTATGGGTATGTTATTTGAAATATGTCTAGCCCTCTTTTTTGCTTCAATTTATGTGATTTTATTGTAATATTCATGTTAATGCCTATGCCTAGTCTTTCATTTTCATTGATGATTTATTTATTTGGCTCATATCCTAGGTTTTTGTGGGTTCATTTTCTAAAGATTTTTTGGGTCCAACACTTGTATTTGTGCCTGAGATTATTTTCTTTTGGGGTATTTATTAATTTTAGAAGGTGGTTTCAATGGGTGTATATTAATCGATGTCATGGGTGTAGACTATTATATTTTGGGGATGGGGAACCAAAAAATAGTGCCTATGTTGTTGTCCTATTTCTATTATGTGAATCTCAATTATTAAATTGATATTTTTTTTTTACTTTTGAATTTTTTTTCATTTATTTAAAATATAAATTAAATAAATATGAAATTAAATTACATATGAAACTTGTAATGAAATTGTAGCAAATAAATATCAATGTCAAACCACATAAGATAAAATGACAACAGAATGTTGATAAATGAGTTCGACTATCTCAAAGCCTACACCTCCAGACCTAGTCTTCAATGAGTAGGCCTCTTTCTTAATTCTTCAAAGCCATCAAATTACATCAAATTTACAATAAAATAACTCTCTATTAGTGATTTTTTTTTCTACTCAACCTCAGGAATCTACTGTAACTTACAACAATAAAAAATACCTCTTAGAAATCCCACAACAAGTCTCCAAAGTTATGTTATCTTATTGTCCTTCTCTGCATAAAAAATCATTTCTGCATAAAAAAAATTAACTTGGTAGCTCCTTAGCGCAAGGGTATATTTTTTTAATAAAAATTGAGAGGTTGGGGAGTCAAATATTGACCTTCCTATCATTTTTGGGTGATATGTTACCATATATTTCATATATATTAAAAAATTGGAATGTTTTGGTGGGAGGTTCTCTGGAGTTGCCACCTCACCCTCCAACCTTATACAATGTATATATCATATATCATATGGCCATGTGGGCCATTACAATGTTTAGCGCATAGTACATAAATGATAGGTTAAACATATTTACCGATCAAACGTGAACTATTACCTGAAAACAGGAACTCTAGCCCAAAAAGACTCCAAAACATGAACAAACATTGTAAAAATGAAAAGTGTGTATTCCAGAATGCATTTTTTTTTTCTGTGGGTCAATTTTTTTTTTTTTTTTAAATTATGCTAAAAACGAGATTGTTTCTTCAAAAAATTATTCAAAAATCACCCTAAAAAAAAAACGAGTTGATGCTGGAATAAAAAAAAAATGTGTCACAATTTTAACACATTTTCACAATGGAATTAAAGAAAACATATTAGGACATTGATAAATCACAAAATTCTAAAAATTTGATACATGATGTTAAAGATAAAAATATAATGTCTGAAGGCCTTATCTGTAACACCCCTAGTTTATGTGGTTGAATTTCAAAAACTAGACATTTGAACTTTAATCCTAACGGGAGTGGACCCCAAAGGACAAGTATTTGTGGATGAAATTAAATATTTCAACTGAGAAAATGAATAAAATAATTTTGTGCAGATTGACCAAAATGAGAATTATGAGATCACTTGCTAAATCCATGAGGATGGATAAAGGCAAATACTTTCCCCACAATCTTTCAAAAATCCTTGAAAGAAATTATTTCTAATTTAGATTTTTGAGGAAAAATCTAAATTCCTCAATGATGAGGAAAGTAGTTGGGAAGAATTACAAACCTGGAAAAGCTGGGAAAAGCAGAAAGCAGCTTTAAAAGTCCCTAAATAGGGAAGCCTAGGCAAACATGAAGAAAATCATGCTGATATTCTGGACGCAGAATTAGAAACAAGCTTTGGGGAGCAACAGCTTAAATAAACTATTCCTGAACAGATTAGAGGTTGATCTGTTCTAGGAGGGATCTCAGCTCGGGGGTGAATTCTGGAGATAAACAAATTCTAAGGTTGGGTGGATTAGTCATCTGATTAAGTGGTATGCACAGTTGAATTACATTTTTCTGTTATAAGGTGCAGGTATAAATTTTATGTTGTAGTGAATGGGTGATTATATCTCATACATTTAACAAAAATATCGGAAGAATTTAGTCTTCAAATTTCTGTATAGTTGTAGAAATCACATCTATGGGAAGGAATTCATCAGAATCTCTAAACCATAACTGGTTTAAATCTGAGAATACATAGTTCCCAAAGATGACTTAAAGTTTAACTTTAATCTGCTTCTGTATTATGAATTAAATTCGAATTATAGAAGAAGGAAGCCTAGTACCCTTACATACATCATAGAGGAAGGAAACTAGACACAAAGTATATTTAATTGAAATTTGTAGTAAATCAAATAGGTAGAAAACATAGATTATACAATTGGTACAAATACCATGAATCACTAGTTACACGATACTGAATTCAGTAAATTGGCAAAACCTGAGTATGTTATAGATATACCTCTATGTTTAGCAGCAGAGTTAAACTAATTCCAAATCTAAAAACAGGTATATTTAGTACATTACACAGTTATCTATAATGAAATCAAAGGCTTATTATACATAGGCGATAACAGTACTGATTAACATGGCATGTTAGACAAGAGAACCAAATATAGTTACACAAACTCTATTAAAAATATATATATATATTAAATAAAATTCTAACGAGATGAGTACCAAAACCTTCTAAATTCATTGTCATCATAGTATTCTCAAGATCTGGAGTTATACCAGTACTAAAAAGGAATGAACAAAGCATTGCAGAAAATGGTTATGTAACATTTAAAAGCTTATAATTAAGAAGACAACATGTTACTGGAAATTTAATTCTGTACTAGTGATTACAATTACTAAACATGAAAGTTCTCAATATATATATATATATATATATATATATATATATATATATATATATATATATATTAAATAAAAGTCTAACGAGATGAGTACCAAAACCTTCTAAATTCATTGTCATCATAGTATTCTCAAGATCTGGAGTTATACCAGTACTAAAAAGGAATGAACAAAGCATTGCAGAAAATGGTTATGTAACATTTAAAAGCTTATAATTAAGAAGACAACATGTTACCGGAAATTTAATTCTGTACTAGTGATTACAATTACTAAACGTGAGAAAGTTCTCACTTATTTCATTGAAACATATGAAAATTCTGAATGGTTCAAAAATCTTGTCGCAAATGAAAATTTTTTTGCTTGGCCCGGATACTATATGCAATCAACAGAAATAGATTAAAAGAATCACTAGTATAGTTGACAGTATATATAACACAAAACACCATCAGTATCAAGGAGTTTAACTTTCAACTATAAAAGATCACGAACCATTGAATAAAACTTCTCACATACAGAAGGCTCAAAGTTGAAGTTAACATATATGAAACATTATCAGCTAGAAAAAAAATAATAGTATGGAGGAAATTATATCGTCCTGAGATGGGCAAAATAAACCCAAGTCAAGGTCTGTAAATGTCCGGTGTAAATAAAAATCAAAAGAAAGTATAGCGACAATGGTATGAATCTCCTTGGAGTCAATGATATCATCCCTGGACTGATATAAGTCAAATGCTAAATAAGTCGTTGCAGAGGCAACGTGTTAATAAGCAGCTGAAGTATCTCGTGAGTACCGACCTGTATCAACGAGAATGGTGTTACCAATTCTTCAACGAAATAGGCAAAGAGCTCTCGGGAAGTACCCAGACGAAGTAAGTAGAAAATAATTACCTGTAGGTGAATAACATCATATGAATTTCAAGATGTTAGTGATTGTAAAAATAAATAAAAACACGAAAGCGAACGAAGGAGAAATCTTATTTAGAGGACTGAGTGATTTTGAATCTATGTAAAACACAATTTTATTACCTGGTCAATGAAAGACTTCGAAGGCAGAAATCTGGGGTGAAAACATATGAAACCTTGAATTAGATTATAAGGTTGCGGCAACATCAATAGACTCTAATTACCTAACGTAGGAAATTATGAAAGGCAAATTATCTATGCGCATAAAAGAAAAACAAAATCATACCTAGACAGATTTCCCGGTCTCTGATAAGGGTTCGTTCTTAAAGTTCTTAGTCATCGCAGAACTAGTGAGGAGTCGAAGACAACTGAGGACGAAAACCCTGCCTCGTATTAAAAGGAAGACTCGTAAACAAAATTTCCACAAATTAGAGGAGGCAATAATTAGTATTGGTCAATGGGTTCTGAGAGACGAGAATTTTCAAATATTAAATGAACTGAGGAGCGTCTACAGAATAAGCAATAAAAACTACTATAAAACTATACAATGATTCCACAACTTCTGTAATATGACGATAGAGTTGCGGACAAATGAGAGGTAAAACCCCTCATAGAATGAATACCAGTAACGTAAATCCCATTCAAACCTTCGCTCTAAAATTTATAACGAGGAGAAGGTCTAAATTTGATAATATAAATATAAAATCATATTGACCCAATTAAATACTACATTTCCATACTATCAAGATCAAAACGTTGAGAATTGTAAGTTACCTCTGTGTATTGCCAAGGGAGTGCTACGAAGCTGGCGTAGTGCACCATTAATCTCAGAGAGCAAGCAGAGACATCAACTCGAGAACGAGCAAAGGAGTAGTGTAGGAACAGAAGGCCGAATAGAAAAGCGAACAAGGGTTACGGTTCAACCCTTATAGAAATCAAAGATGAGAACCCTAATGAAATCGAGTCATACAAGTGGCGCAAATATGTAAACTCTCATATGGATCAACAATGATCTTGACGATTTCATTTCAGTCGAAATTCAATAAAATTTAGACGTACAAGTACCACCAGAAATTTAATACGCATTCAGAGCCGTAAACGAATAGGGCTATAAAATACATTTTAACTCAAAGTTAGAAGATACGAATAAATACATCGCTCGAATACAAGTGTACGATGAGCAGAGTATGATCAATGCGATGTAATTGACACAAATATCTCAGTGTAGGAATTACGAAACCATCAAACCCATATACGATAAAGTACGTAGGGTATAATCCATATCACGCAAATCATAAACTAACACGATAGTAAGGTAATCCAACACCTATGTAAAGATTCATTGGGTCAGTATAATATATTTCCAAGTGTATAAATCATAGAAGTGGGAGCTTTGATAATAAATTTAAATTGAATAGAATCACCAATGGAATAAAAATCATCATTTATATATGGGGGATTTTATGTGGGGGCGGTTAATACGTATATGTATAGAGTGGATGTTTTATATGTAGATGCTAGAGATTTTAGTAATTCTATAGTGGAGTATATATATATATGGTGGATATATATTTATGAAAAAGAAGTAAGGATTTAGGTTTATACAAAAACTTTTATATGTTTCACTCTATTGGAATGTATATATATTCAATGGGGAATAGATCAAACATATAAATGAGGTAAAATGACAGTGTATTAAATTTAAAAATGGAAAAGGTGGTCCTGAACACATATGTATCAGTTACATGATCAGAATTGGGTTTCTTAAATCCAAAGAAAATGATAACCTTAAAATGAAATTAGAGTTTAGTCTTAGAGGGACAACCTTATGAAAAAAAAAATTTGGTGTATGTGAAAGTTGAGGGACATTAACAAATGGTATCAGAGCTTATGTTACATAAAACTGGGTTGTTTTTTTTGTTCTCACTGTTGTTATGTGCACATTGTAATTGTTATTCATAAATTTTTTATTTTTACTGATCTGTGTTGTTTAGTGTACAGTGTGGTGCGGATACAAACAATCTCAATGGCTGGAAATGATGAAATTTATGTCGATTTGCATGATGAAGATAATACACCAGATCCCAACACTTTGGTGATGGCTATATTTCATAGTTTCCAACGAGAAATGGCTGAACTAAGAAGCCAGAATGACAGATTGTCATTAGCCAGTGAGGAGCATGAAAAGCTCATCAGAGGACTAACTTCGCGGAACAACCAAGAAGGTGAGGGTTCCAGAAAGAGGAAGACTGATGAGTCTGAGGATGATGATGCTGTTAGGCATCAGTATAAACAGAAAAAGGAATTACAAGGGGAATTCTGAAAGATCAAACCTCCTTCCTATGATGGGGAGAAGGAGGAAGATGTTGAAGCTTGGTTGTTGAACATGATTAAGTATTTCTAGGTCTATGAATATGAAAGCAATCTTAAGGCCAAATTAGATGTTTACCAGCTACAAGGTAAGGCTACCTTGTGGTGGGAGGAGACAAAAATGGTTCATGCCATTAATGAAAAGACAATTATCTGGGAAGACTTCCAGGTTAAGTTAAAAAAATGCTACTTAAATGAACGTTACTATGATGATAAAGCAAAGGAATTTCATGAGCTTAGACTGGGACAACTTACTATTGATGATTTTTTCACTAAGTTTACAAATCTGTTGAGATATGTCCCTTACATTAGGGAAGAGAAAGCAAAGGTACAAAGGTTTCTGAACTGTTTGCCTATTGTATACAAAGAGAAGATCGAGTTTGATAACCCAAAAACAATGGACGAAGCTGTTAGAAAAGCTAGATTGTGCTACAAGAAGTTTAAAGGAAAAGGTGAGCATGGAAAAAACTGGGTAAACAAGGGTGAGTTTAAAGGAAAGAAACAGAAACCAGCTTACTTGAAGAACTTTGGCAGGGATCATCAGAGGAAAAAGTTTAATAAACCAAAAGAAAGCCAAACAGCTCAGTCTCAAATTGGTTCCAAACAACTAGATGAAGGAAATAAAAAGGAAGGCACAGTCAAAATGAGGGAACCTTTGAAATGCTGGGGATGTGGAGAACCCCATCTTTTGATGGATTGTCCCCACCGAAACATTCAAATGATTATGAGAGATCGAGAAGCTACCACAGTAAATGACATAGCACGAAATATGCCCACCATCAGTGCAACCCTGGAGAACCGGCAAGTAGAACACCAAGCTACCATGGTTGAAATGGAGGGTAAGATTTATGACCAATCTGTTACTGTTTTGATTGATCCAGGTGCTTCTTTGAGTTACATTTGTCCAAAAATTGTAGAAAAATGTAAACTCAAAACTGAAAAACTTCAGCAGTCTTCACTGGTCCAATTACCCACTGGAACCAAGAGGAAAGTAATTCATAGGCTACCTCAAATAGTAATCAAATTAAATGATTTTCAAACAGAGGTAAACTTAAACATTTTTCCATTAGGTTCATACGACTTTCTGATAGGAATGGACTGGCTGGAAAAGAAGAAGGCCATGATGAACTATTGGGATAAGACCCTGCATTGTGTAGATGAAGAAGGGAAACCTTTTATTCTCAAGGGAAAACCAAAACCTATCTCTGTAAGACAAATATCAGCACTGCAATTAAAACGAACAGCTAGGAAAGGATACCAAGTCTATGCAGTACATGTAGAAGAGACAGAACAGAAAACTGAAGAAAATATACTGGATACTTTGCTAGTAGTAAGGGAGTTTAAGGAATTTTTTCCAGATGAGATTCCTCATGTTCCTCCCAAAAGAGATATTGACTTTTCAATCGATTTGGTGCCAGGAGAAACACCTGTTTTATGAGCCCCTTATCGAATGAGTCCCCCCGAACTTATGGAACTGAAAATGAAATTACAAGAATTGCTGGATAAGGGCTATATCCGACCGAGTGTGTCTCCTTGGGGAGCACCAGTTCTATTTGTGGAAAATAAGGATGGAACCTTTAGGATGTGTGTTGGTCTC
>JAXQQM020059369.1:0-43328 GCA_034641835.2 Pinus albicaulis | reverse complement strand
ATTCTTTGAAATACCGATGGCACTTGTATTGTCACACTTAATGGGGACAGGAGGTGTACATTTGATTTGAAAATCTTGTAAGGTTTGCATCATCCAAAGGAGTTGAGTGCAACAAGATGCGGCAGCCACATATTCTGCTTCTGCTGTAGATAAGGCAATAGAATTTTTCTTCTTGCTGAACCAAGATACTAACCGAGGTCCCATATAGAATGCACCACCACTAGTGCTTTTCCGATCATCAACACTTCCAGCCCAATCTGCATCAGTGTAAGCATGAAGAGTAATATCATCATTCTTTGGATACCATAGACCAAGGTCTTGAGTTCCTTGAAGATATTTGAAAATTCTTTTAACAGCCTGAAGGTGAGACTCTTTTGGATTAGCTTGGAATCGTCCAACAATCCCAAATGCATGCATAATGTCTGGTCTAGTTCCAGTGAGATAAAGTAGACTTCCTATCATTGATCTGTATTCTGGTTGATTCACCGTGGGAGAATCATCATGAGAACTGAGATTGCATCCGGTTATCATTGGTGTACTTACAGGTTTTCATTCTTCCATGCCATACTTCTTCAGAATTTGCTTAAGATATTTTGCTTGTGATAGGAATATACCATCTGCAGTTTGATGCACTTGTAAGCCAAGAAAGAATGTTAGTTCTCCAAGTAAGGACATTTCAAATTCTTGCTGCATGACAGAAGAAAATTTTTGACTCAAGGATTCTTCGTTACTCCCAAAAATGATATCATCAACATATACAACCACAATCAACAGTTTACCATTTTCAACTTTTGTGTATAAGTTGCTATCAGCAGACCCCTTTGAAAAACCTTGTTGATGAAGATATTTGTCAAGGCGATAATACCAAGCCCTTGGAGCTTGTTTGAGACCATATAGAGCCTTTTTAAGTCTACAAACAAGATTTGCATCATTTCCCAAAATGAAACCTTCCGGTTGTTCTATATATACTTCTTCTTCTAGATCACCATTAAGAAAAGCAGATTTAACATCCATTTGATAAACTTTGATTTGTTGATAACTTGAAAAGGCAAGAAACATTCTTATGGCTTCAAGTCTAGCTACAAGAGCAAAAGTTTCTTAAAAGTCTATACCTTCTTGTTGATTATACCCTTTGCAAACCAATCTAGATTTGTTTCTTACAACATCCCCATTCTCATTTAGCTTATTCTTGAAAATCCATTTAGTTCTGATGACATTTTTATCATGTGGTCTTGGTACCAATTCCCAAGTATCATTCTTTTCAATTTGATCAAGCTCTTCATTCATGGCTTGCTTCCAACATTCATCTTTGCTAGCTTGATTGACATTGTGTGGTTCAATTGTGGATAGAAGTGCCAAATGATTAGAAGATCCCACAAGAGTTCTCCTTGTTCGTACACCCGATTCCTTGTCACCCAAAATTTGAGATTCAGGATGATTCTTTTGAACATATCTGGATGGAGCTTTTTCAGATAGATCATCTTAAGGTTCTTCATTGGATCCATTGTCTATATCATTTCTATTTGATGTAGAAGGACATAGGTCACCATCATCTTCTTTTGTTGTTTGTTTTTCTTCTTTAGGAGCTGCAGGAGACTCATCAATAACAACATCAATACATTCAACAATCTTTCGAAGCCTTTTATTGTAACATTTGTATGCTTTGCTTGAAGAAGAGTAACTAGGAAATATTCCTTCATCTGATCTAGGTTCAAACTTGCCAAGCTTTTCATCATTATTTTTGATAAAGCATTTACTTCCAAAAACTCTAAAATGCTTCACAGATGGAGAATTACCATACCAGAGTTCATATGGAGTTTTGTCACTATTTACCTGAACATGAGCCTTGTTGAGAATGTTAGCTACTGTATGTGCTGCTTCTCCCCAAAACATGTCAGGAGTTCCAGAATCATCGAGCATAGCTCTAGCCATTTTTTGAATTGTTCTATTCATTATTTCTGCTACACCATTTTGTTGTGGAGTACCTGCTATAGAGAATTGTCTTTTTATGCCATGTTGTTCACAAAATTCAAAGAATTCATTTGATTTATATTCTCCTCCTCGATTAGATCTAAGACACTTGATTTTTAGATCTAATTCATTTTCAACTAATGCTTTGAAGATCTGAAATTTTTCAAATGCTTCATCTTTGTGTTTAATGAGCCCGATCCAACACATTCTAGAGTAATCATCAATAAATAAGATATAGTATTCTTCCCCACGTGGTGACTTTTTCCTCATAGGTCCACATATGTCAATATGAATGAGTTCAAGAGGCTCAATTGATGATCCTTCTTTGGCATTAAATCGTACTCTGGTATGCTTACCGAATTGACAAGATTTGCATATGATACTTTCTGGTAGATTAATATTGGGAAGACCACGAACAGCTTGAAGTCTGCTTGCTTTGTTGATTTGAGAGAAGCTCAGATGCCCCAACCTTCTATGCCATAGCCAATTTTCTGAAGACCTGCTCAAGTAACATTGATCTATGCCGTTTAGTACATACAGGTTGCTAGGATTTCTTTTTCCTTTTATAATGATTTTACCTGTATCAAGATCACGAACCACACATTCCTTTGAACTAAAGACCACTTCTGTTCCTTGATCACACATTTGACTTACACTTAACAGGTTATGCCTTAATCCATCCACATACATGACATCATTAGCCTTCACCTTTTCTTTTAGAAATACTGACCCTTTTCCTTTAATCACAGCAAGAGTATCATTTCCAAATGTAACTTTCTTTTCCTTTTCTAGAGCATTATATGTAAGAAGTTTGCTTTTGTCACCTGTCATGTGTCTTGAGCACCCACTATCAATGTACCATTGATTTTCTTCACCTTCTGCAAATAATGCTATCCCACAATTTTCAACCTGTATTTCTTTCTTTTTCCATATTTTAGAGCTTGAGGGAACATGTTCTTTTGGTTGGACCTTGCTCCTGCATTCAGATTCTTCATGACCAAAGTTATTGCAATAAGTACATTCAACTTCGTTTTGAAGAGGAGAAAAGTTGTTATAGGTGTTCTTCTTAGGTTCAATATTCATCCTTTTCTTTCTTGCTTCTCTTGTCATGATGGTTTTATATGCAACACATTGAACAGCTTTATGACCAAAATTGTGACATGAGAAACATTGTCCATTGAAGTAGAAATTTCTACGATCATGAAATCTTCTATTTGAATTTACCTGTTGGTTGTTGCTTCTTTGAGGGATCTCCCTGTTAGTGGTCCTTGATTTGAGATGATCATGCTTTACCTGTAAGGATCCTTTGTTCCCTTGCTGAGTGGCTGAATGAAGAGAACCAGTTGTGACTGCTTTCAGATAGTTTGGTGCTGAAGTCTGGGAAGATTCCCCAGTATATCCAAGACCTGTTTTTATAAGAGGAGACCGTTGTGTCTTGATAATCTCATCTAAGGTTTCTGAACCTTTAGCAAATCTAAGGTTGAGAGTCTTCACTTTCTCATTATCTTTCCTTAGACTTACTACTTCACACTCCAATTCCTCAATGCGTTTTTCCTTTGCTTCAAGCTGATTTTCAAGAGTCTCTATGATTATGTTCTTTTCTTCTAGGATTACTTTGAGTTGATTGTTTTCTTCAAGAAAATCATTGTCCTCTAGAGCATCCAAAAAAGTATCCTTTTCTTCTCTTTGTTCAAAAGCCATGAGAAGTCTAAAGTCTTCTTCACATTCTTCCTCACTATTAGATGATCCATCACTGTCTTCATTAGTATAATAACGTTTTCTTGTGCTAGATCGATTCTTATTCCTTCTTGCTACTTCTTTTCCTTTAGCCGATGTTTCTTTATAAGGACACTTTGTAGCATAATGACCAACTCTTCCACAATTGAAACATTTGAAAGGAAGCTTACCTTTGAACTTTCCGGTACCTAGTTGAAGTCTTCTCACAAAATTTGCTTCTTCTTCTTCTTCAGATATATAGCTGGATTCTTTGACAACTTCCTTTTCTTTTCCTTTTGCAGATGCCTTAAAAGCAACTTCTTTGATTTGAGAAGGACCTCCTTGTCTCATTTCAAAAGCAGTCAGAATACCATGTAATTGAACAATAGTAAGAGTTTGCAGATCTTGCCTTTCTTCAATAGCCGAAACTTTAGAGTCAAATTTCGAAGTCAAGGATCTTAAGACCTTTTCCACCAGAGTAGTATCAGTTATGGTTTCACCCAAATTTCTCATTCAATTTACAATATCATCCAGACGAAGAAAGAAACTAGCAACACTCTCATCACTATGCATCTTCAAATTTTCATATTCAATTCTAAGAGTTTGGAGTTTTGCACTTTTTACCTTTGTGTCTCCTTCATAGCTCAGAATGATTTTGTCCCATATTTCTTTTGCTGAATGTAGCTGCATCACTTTAGCAAATTCTGATTCAAACATGCTTCCTAATAATACATTCACTGCTTTGGCATTGATTTCATACTTCTTTCTTTTAGCAGCATCAGTAGGAATACTTGCTGGGTATTGATAACCTTCTTCCACGATTGCCCATACATCTGCACCAAGACTTTGCAGATATGCTTTTGTTCGTACCTTCGAGAATATCAGATTGCTTCCATTGAATAGAGGTGGCTTTATAGACATTACTCCTTCTTGACTTCCCATTGCGACGGATCTCCTTCAAGCGATCAAGCTTCTGCAGAAGGACCTCCTCTGATACCAATTGTTGGAAAAATACTGAGAGGTGGGGTGAATCAGTATTTACTACATATTCAAAACTTTTACTTTTTCTTGCTTCTAAAACCCATACGCTACTTTCCTGAAACAGACTCGCGTATATACGCGGATACCCTTTATGAAACTCGCATATACACAGATATCTAATTATGTCATTAGTTCTTCACTTAAATCATTCCATCATTCATTCATCAGATGTTTAATAAACAGTAAACATGTGCAGTAAGAACAAAGTAAACCATCACACAAAGCATCACACATGAACACCAGGATTTTTAGGTGGAAACCCAAGTCGGGAGAAAACCACCGCTGCAGTTGCTCAGCCTTCAATATTTTATTATAGAGAAAACATCTTACAACATATGTGCTGGCGCAGACTCCTACCAGCACGCAGGCACCCACCTGCGCTCGTTTACCAGCCTCTCCCGGAAGGGAGCTCCAACCCCCTGACTCGTTTACCAGCCTCTCCTGGAAGGGAGCTACGACCCCCTGATCTCGTTTACCAGCCTCACCTGGAAGGGAGCTACGACCCCCTGATCTTGTTTACCAGCCTCACCTGGAAGGGAGCTACGACCCCCTGACTGAAGGCTACAACCCTCAGCACCTCTATGGACCACGTTTCATCAATTTTCACACTGGATCCAACAACTTCAATAGAACACAACTTGCAGACCACGTTTCATCATATTTTCAGACTGGACCCTCTCCATACATTTAAGCACAGTCAAACATCAACAACAGATAGCTAAAACAGAGCAGATCAGATCAGAAATTTCATACCCCATGCTTCAGCAAACCCTAGTTTGCATACGCGCTTTCCTTTTACTGATGTCGCGTATATACGCGCTTTAGTCCACATCAACCTGCGTATACCTCTGTACAAATTACAGAGCTAAATTCACTGCGCATACGCGCTTTCTCTTCAGCAAAGCCGCGTATATACGCGCTTCCTCTGCGGCGAACTAGCGTATGGTTCTTCAGATATTTTAGGTCATTGCAATTCTTCAGAATAGATGCATCACACAGATTTTACTCTTTACTTCAGACAGATGTTCGCCTCATCTCAGATCTAATCATTCCATAAATAGATCTAGCAAATATAAGTACAATACAGATCTAGATCCCCTTCTTCATCACTCCATCATTGGTGCATCATACTTTCAGATCTTTCATTCAACTGTAACCCTTTCCATTCAGATATACTCCAGAGAGAAGTATTCATTCAAGCTCAGACATCTTGCACCCACATTCATATGTTGCACAATGAATTTCTTCTCTTTATATAGGTTTACCCTTTTTCGATACCATGAGCCAAAACCACATTACATCCGATGGTATTCCTGGACGGGGTTGTTTAGACGAATCATAACCCAATACAATGGGTCAATACCATGGTGGTTACCCCTGGTTTTTCACTTTTTGAGCGCTTTTTCCCATACGCGACTTGGCACGTTCTTTCCCGCGTGCATACGCGACTTCCCTTAGACAAATACGCGTATTCCTAGAGACATACTCTTTTCATCATAAATCTATCACATACTGAATTCATTTCTGCATTGCCTTCTGTACTCACTGTAGATACATCAAATTTAGTTCATCAAGACATATTCAAGCACAACTTCATCAAGAAGTTGCCATCTTCTTCATCAAGTGGGTTGCCATTCAATGACAACACTCAGCATCATGTTGCTAACTAACATCATTTCATATCAGATTTACATCATTTACCAAGTCCATCAAGTCAAGAATAACTTCATCAGGTGTATTTCCATCAAGGACAACACATGCCAACAATCTCATGTCTTCATCTTCATTCAGTGGGTTGCCATCAAGGAAAACACTCTGCATCATATTGCCAACATGGAATGATGAACATATGAATAAGAGGAACCAACATAGACTTCACAAATCTTCCAAACCCCCGAAACCAAAGTTAAATCTATTTTGGATAGTCCGTATGCCTCCAAGTTTTTCTCCCTGTATATGTGGTGACATGAGAAAGTGTTAAAGGAATTTTTTATATTCATAACATGATCCAAAATAGGTGACAGGAAGATATTTATGCAAGCCTGCACTTTATTTATCCAATTCACCACAAGTAATGAATCACCAAATAATTAAAGATCCGTGATCCCCTTTTCTAGAGCAAAGGAAAGAAGATTTATGCAAGACAATAGTTTACCAAAGTTGTTTGACCCCTACCCAAAATTAATAGAAGCATGGAAAGAGTGTGAAGATGACATATGAAGAGTAAATCCATCACTTCTACAAGCACCCAAGGCATCTAAGGCCCCATCAAAAAATTCCAATGGAAGATAATGATTTGGACTTTCGGTCTTAATGATGTGAACTTTATGCACATCCTTATCTTTGGTGAGCACTGGTATTGCACCAAAAGTTCTGCAACTCCCAGATGCTACTCTACTTTACTTTATCAACCCTAGGTTCATACAAACTTGGAGGTGACAATGCTATATACACAACAGATGCATTCCAGTCATGCCATCCTCTTCTTAGTCCTACGAAGGGGTGCTACTTCTAAGGGATGAAGTCTGTCACACTTCTGAATGAAACCTAAGACTACAAATAACTCAAAACCATTACTCTATCAACAATAAAGAAACTATTCTAAAGCATAAGGACACACCTATCTATTTGCAAGAAAGGAAATCCACAATTAGGCTAAAGCAAGAAACAATGTTAAATTAAGTGGCACTCATAAAGAAAATTTCTGAATTAAACTTGCAGAAAGGGAAATTGATCTAAGCACACATTTATGGGCCAAATGGCTAATTAAACTCAAACTACCTCATGCTCGAGTACTACTATGTTTTAACAATGCATCTATTCATGAGCTAAATATGCTTATAAATTCTCTATTTTGTAGCAAGAGAAGGAACTGTTGAGGTGGCTAAATAAGGTATTGGACTCATGGATTCAAAGCTAAAGGTGTCTTGGAGGTAGTGTCAGGTCTAATTGAGGTGAGAGACGATTTTTGGGCTAAAGAAGTGGCTGACTAGCACTGCTATAGGATCTACTACATGGTTTCCTGCAGTGCTACATGATGTCTTGAAACGCTACAGGAAACATGCCAAGTGTAGGTTTTAACCCTCTATAGAAATTATCTGCAAACGAATTCTTAAAGACAGAAAATAAACAATAGCGAGAGCATAAAACATAAAACAGATAAACAAAGATTTTTCCCCTGGATCCCAAAACCGGGACTACCATCTTGATTTTTCATTATATTCATTTTAGTGTTACAACACATATATATATATATATATATATATATACATGCTAAAGCATTCATAAACCCCAATCCATTAACCCTGGATTATAACATAACCATATTTCCCTTGACTAGATCTATAAAATACCAGGTGCCGAAAACCATCATGCCCCAAAACCATGTGCAAACCCATCCACAAAACCATAGGCAGGCTCACCCACCGAAAAATAAGGAAAAAAAATTCTTGGGGCGCTGCCTCGGACCACACGCAGGGGGCTACCCGCCCCTTGGGAACACCTGGATAGGATATCGCCTTCTTATGACCCCCCGCGCGTGTGACTAATCGTGGAAACAATATAACACATACCCAACAACAATGCTGCTCTAGTTCTTTGGTCAAAATTAGAGTTTAATGTTAAAACCACTTTTACTATCTCATTCACACATTCTTCACCCTATCCCTTTCTTCCTTCTTCTAGATCACCTTGGAAATTTCCATGATCACACCTATCATGTCAATGATGTCCATTGCCATCAACTCATTGGTTGACTTCTCATTGAGGTGCTTGATAAATTTCTCAGATGTGTTGGCATTCCTAGCCTCCTCCTCATTGGACGACAGAATAGAAAATTCAGTGGTATTTACTGCAACTTTATGCTCTGCAACCAAGTTCAGGTGTTCCCATATTTTCTTTATTTTAGAGATGATATCATCCGAGATAATATGCCTAGCTTCAATGAGGGACATGTTTCCCTTCAACATGTTCTTTGGTACTTTGATCGCATCTTGTTCCACCTAGTGCTTGTTGTTAATTTGTTCAATAATTTCCTGGGTGGACTTGAGTCATTTCTCTTGATTTTCCAGCATAAACTTGGTGTTTTCCATGTCAATATGGATCTTCTTAAGCTCGCTCTATGAAATTTGCATATCTGTGATAGCCTTGGTTAACTTCTCAGTGGGGTTTTGTGGGTTGTCTGGCACAACCACAACACATATGTGAGAATCAATCTTTAGTTGTATATTTGATCCTAAATCTTGAGTGCAACCACCTCGTTATTCTTTTATATCAATTCCTTGGCTAGGATTTCCTTCTCATTTTCAATCTGAGCCAAATCTTTGGTTTGTACATGTTCCACAACAAGAATTTCAGTTGTTGCCTCAGTGACTGTATTTATGAATGTGAGCCTTTGATTACAACGTCTAGGGCAGCCTTATCACTTAGATCCACCCCATGCTTGATAATAAGCTCCTTGTAGTGTTCATTTTGGAGATGGAGGGCTCTTGAGTTGGCCTTCTCCTGCTTTATCTTGGTAGCTACCTTCTCCAACAGCTTCTTGGCCTTGCTTATTAGCTCCCTTTTTTGCTTCCAAGGACTGTTTTAGTGTATTTTTCTCCGCTATTTTGAAATATTCATTGCTATTTGTTTTGATGGCACTATTTTTGGCATTGCTTTCATTTTCCAAAACATTTAGGAACCAATTCAGGTAATAATATCGCTGGAAATAGCGATCGAAATAACACCTAAAGTAGCATCATAAATAGTGTCAGTAATTGCGCCATCAATTCCCCATCAATATCAGTAGTGATAGAGTCGGTTTTAGCTCCTTTTTTGCACATAAATTACCTCCTTGGTTAGCTCCGTTTTTAGCCCTAGAATTAGCGTCATATGTGCCTAAATAGTTAATTAATTGTGGTGTTAGGGGTTAAGCGGATAGGGGCTTTGAGTATTATGGGATTTATGGATTTAGGGTACAATGATAAAGGGTTACGAGATTATGGGTTAAGGTTTAAGGGATTAAGGGTAAAGAGATATGGGATTTTATTCTTACAGGTTAGGTAGTTTAATGGTTAATGGCTGGGATGTTTCAGGTTTGGATGGTTTGTCGAAACTTACTATTACATGATTAAAGTTCATTTCCTTTACTAATTTGGATTAATTAAGGTTCCAAGAGTTGTTTTTATTACATAGGCAACTGTTTAATCACGTGTTTCCTTTCCTATTCAGACTACATATAGGAAATCCAATTATTCATCCAATTAATACATACCTCACCCTTCCATAATACTGCATGATTAGATTGTTCAAACACCATTAAATTTTACAATTAAATAGATGTAACCACCACCGTTAATAACAATATTCCTTCATAATTATTACTTATTTTTCTTTATTGTGCATGTTGTTTCATCTAGAGATCAGTGGAATCGTTTTGAAACTCGTTTTGATTCAAAGGTTCTGAATTGGTAATAAGAAGGAGAAATCAACGATAATTTCAACACCTTGACATTCTCCCCATGAGAAAGCATCTGTGGCAACTGAGCAACTCTGTAGCAGGTTCTTAGAATTTTTTAGTAGTGTGCTTGTGAACATCTATGGGTGGAGCAGTAGTCAGACACAAACATGACTATGTTAATGTGTCGTTACAACATCTAGAAGTATTTGATAATCTATAGCTTTGATAATGAGAACTTGTGCTGGTGAAAATGAGGAGCGTGAAGAGAATGTTGAAGTAGCGCCTAGCACTGAAGCAACCCTTAATGCTAAAACAACAAAAATACTGAAGAAACAACTAATGCTAAACAACACATGTTGATGAAGCTGCTACATATTCTAAGGCAAATACAATCACAGGCTCTAAGCGAAGTAGGGATGATACACCTCCTATGACCGGTTGGTGGAACCATGAGAAGTGGAGTTCCATTATAATGTCCCATAATTCAACCTCGTGAGGAAAGGATACATGGATAGAAGAACCTGTGGTGGTGTCTAGCGACTCATCAAAGGAAAGACGAGTTGGGTTCCCTATTTTAGAGCAAGTGTTGGAGGAAGAAAATGTTGGAACCATAGTTATGACTGAATTTGGAGCTGAGGAAGTGAATACACCTAAAGGGACTAGCTGGGACTGTCAATGAAGGTAATAGTGCAGATTCAGAGGAAAGTGAAAAATCTAATTAGTCAAAGAACCCATGCGAAAAGATTGTGAGTATTTCTTATACTAGAAGAGACTCAAAAACCTAATAATACAACTGAGGGGGAATGTGTAGATACAACTGAAGCTGATGGATTTGAGGAGAAATGGGAAAAATAAAAGCAGGAAATATTCCAATTTTTATGGAATATTAAATTTTTCCATTTTCACATAGGAGATGAATAAAATTGGTAGGAGACCCATTCATTTCATGAGTAGGGAATAAAAAATCCTCTTAGTGTGAAAGAGGATCACTTATAGAGCTGGATTTTACACCTCCATGTGTGAAAAGAGACTTTTGTAGGAGGACTAGGTCAAGTTTGACCAAGTCAAATTGCGCAGTGGTAGGAGGTGGAAGGCATATTGTGGGACAACACAGTGAAAGAGGAGGGAATATTCTAGAGGAATGAAACCCTAATGAGTGGGGTCCATGGAGAGGGAGCTCACATTGTTTAAGAGGAGGACAAGGCAGCCATTGTTTCTCATGTTGAGTATTATTCGTCTTGGTCCTTTGGACTTGCTGCAGTCTCTTGCTGTTTAGCAAGAATTGTCAGGGGAAATTCCTATTTAGGATTTCCTCTACTTCTTGAGTAGCTCTGGGAGGATTGCACTCCATTCCCTATATTCATACATTGAGTTCAAGCCTCATCCTTCTTCATCAACGCAGTTTTAGCTAGAGATTGTGCAGTGTTGCTGGGTGTTGCTAGGGAGGCTTTCTACAACACCATCCTTGGCTAGTTTTTTAGAGGAAGGAGCTTCCATCCCTTGGGAGATAATAAAAGGAGGTACATGAGCTTATTCCATCATATTTGGCACCAGGCCAATCACTTTCCATCATATGCAGTGCAGTCCCTCTCTTAGACAATGTTATTCTTGGAGAGCATTTTCCGTGAGGGATTAGCAGATACCTTGGAGGGTGAGATATTTGGTGAAGGGTTCTGCCTTTCAATTTAGATTTCCATTGGAGGATGGTCTTCATTTGATGCAACCATTTCAGCCTTCGCCATATATTTCCAGTTTTTGAGTTGCTGCTGCTACCCAACAACTCTGACATTTCTGTAAGAATGCCATTTTGCTTGTATTTCAGCCAATCCCTTTGAGGATGGTGTATTGTATTCTTCCAGGGGTTGAGATATTGTTCCCCCTTCTTATTTGAGCTATCCATTGTCATATCTATATATATTATTGACATTTTGCAGCAGTTCTCCTTCAAGGATTACATAGTCATAGCCTAGGGCTTATTTCATATAGCAGTGCTCTTCATATTTATCATGCATATAATGAGAGGCTTGTATTGTATTGATTGAATAACTGATTCCTCAAGTTATTGCATCCATTTTACTGTTGTAATCACATATGTTGGATATTTACATCTTCTCATAAGCAAGCTCAGAAAAATAATGCAGAGAATCCATTGTAGGTTCATATACTGTTGCAGCCCCATTCTTTGGGCAATTTCTGAAGGGAACTAGGTGTGGGAGGTATGTTTGACCACCCTAGAAGGATTCCCTTGGTCCCAAAACTTGGATTTCGGTCTTAGACACATTTTTCTAAGGGATCCAAGTCTTGGTATCAAATCCTGCTACCTCCATTTATGGAAAAAGCATTTTCTAGCCATGGATTGTTAGCTATTCCTAAAAAGGGATATTACAGTGGTATCAGAGCACCTTTCTTGGCTCAGCCTGTGGCCTTCAAGCCCAAGAAAGAAGAAGAAGATGATGATGAAGAAGATGAGCTCAATTTCATCTATTTTTAGAACAAAGAAGAGCCTCCCCAAGGAGGAGAAGCAAAGAGAAGAAGAGGAAGATCCATGCACTTCCTATTCTAAAAAATAAAGCAAGCATGAGAGATGCTTGGATCATCAAGTTCTAGATCAATACCTGAGTGAGTATAAATCCCATTCTACAGCATTCAGGGGAGCTACAACGTTCCCATGGTTTATTCAGTAGAAGGAGGAGAGAAGGCCCTATGAAAAAATATAAATCAAAGGCAATAGGTTCCTATTATCTACATTTGATGGGAATACTTCAGCTAGAGCTTGGGTGAAAAAGCTAGAGGCATTTTTCTTGCTACATCCCATGGCAGAGAAAGAAGCAGTGGAGATTGTAGTGCTGTACATGGAGGATGAAGCCTCTATTTGGTGGTTCAAACCCTTGGTCCATTCAAGGGTGAGCTCTTTTGCAAAATTTACTCAAGGGTTAATCAAGACCTTTGAGGGAGAAAGAACAAAGGAGGAAGGGCTCACAGCACCATGGGAGGAGGATTGCACCAACACTGCTACAACTTTGGAGGAGTAGCCTTCTACATCTATGGATGAGGTAGAGACAACTACTGCATCCACACAAGAAGATCCCAAGATCCACCAAGGTATGAGTGAAGTTCCACTTTTCATTTCAACAAACAATTTAAGAGAGTGTGGAAACTCACATGTAGAGGTCCAAGGATCTACACACTTTTCTATTTTAGAGCACCATGATTGCACTGCGCTGTGCAATGGGTTCAAAGAGGAGATGGAGCCTCATCCTCATGCACTATTAATGAGTCTCATTCAGCCCTTGAGTTTTGGATGTGAACCATTGGAGGATGAAACAACCCATGGCACCTTCATGATAAACAAGGGAACAAATTTTAAAACGGAGGTTGAGACAGCTGCTACTCTATGGGAGGATTTGGTAGCACTGCTAAACATTGACGGAGAGGAGTGGTTAACTCCATCATATTTGAATCATCATGGATTCGATACCATCATGGGTGAGAGGTCTCCTTTAGGAGGTCTCCAAGGAGCTGCATTCCAATCTTCCATGGAATGCAAGAGAGGTGATTTGGTTTGGGAGGATGGTAGCCCTCATGGGAGGAGTACCAAAGGAGGAAGAAGGAGAAGACATCCACAAGGAGCTGAGTGGGTGTGGATGAGGAGAAAGAGGCTGATTTTCCACTTGAAAATATATGATACCAGGCAGCAAGAGGCTTGGCTGCGTTGGCTCCTCTTGAAGGAGTTTGGCCATCACTTGGTGTATCCTCTTTTCAGGAGGATGGCAGCGGAGAAGAGGTGGCATGACGTTTAAATCATTGAGCAGTAGAGAGTAGGGATACATAGAGTTGATATGGTATATATATCATTCATGATACCTTCATCACATGAGTTACATGATGTGAGCATGAGGAGGCAACAAGCACTTGGATTGCTTGAATTATCTTGGAGAGAGCACAAGCAGATTTTCTCTCATATGATGTATGGTGTTGCAGGAGTAGAGGAGGGCACTCTCATAGTGCAAAGGGATTACTCCTTGGCTTGGACTAATTAGGAGGCATCTCAATCTTAGGATAAGCTTCATATTTGCAGCAGCATCACCAGAGGTGTTCTTGACAAGGAGCATGTCAAGAGACAAAGATTGGCATGGAAAAGATCCTTTTTGCATGAGCTCACAACGCTGACAATTGGGAGCAGGGTCACATACATGGATCCATTTATCATCTTACTTCCATATTATGGTAAGAGCCTTGTGTTTACATTTTCTGATTTACATACTCTTTTCATTATGTTGCAGTGCATGGCTCCTCAAAGGGGCAGATTTTTCATGTTGCTCCACGAGCAAAGTTGGGCCAAACCATATGATGGAGACAACCATATTTTACATGGCCTTGGAAAAATGTTTTTCCATTCTACACATGTTCAGCTAATTCATATGATTAGCATTGTATTTCAAAACATTTTTCCTTGTACATTTCTAAAGCAGCAGTTTGAAAAACTGCGTTATGCACCCTTGGGAGACTGTTGGTACTTCCCAGTACCATATGAAACCATCAGTAATTACCCTATTTTATTGTTGATCATGATTCTATTTGCTGTTATGTATCATATTCATATTGGAATCATGATTGGAAGATTGACACATGAGTTTGGTGTGTCCTTGAGGGAAGATGATTCCCACAGTTTATGCATGGCATGTTCTAAGTGGAACATGAGGAGAGACATGGCCACCACAACCACTTATTTGACTTCTTTTGAGGTGGGCCATGAGTTTGATGATGATTTCCATACATTTTATGTATATGGGCATGTATATGATCTTGTATTACTGATTCACTCATCTATTTACTATTAAGTAGTAGAGGTGATATTTTCTGTACAATACTTGCCATGTTATTTTCTGCAGTTGCAGTGGATGAGGTTGCATTGTAGCCCTATGGGACATTGTTTGTACCTTGATGCACATGGTATAACCTAAAATAAAAATTTCATTGGGGTATTCTATGATGATCATGTCCTACTCATCATGGATGAAATGTCTTGGGCCAGCCGGATTATCACTGATGGAGGAGGGATCCTTGGAGGATTGCTCTTCATTTTGCCACTTGAGAGAAATATTTTTGCAGCCCATGATCAGCACACACTCTACACTTATCACAAGTGGAGAGAAGGATAGCATGGGGCAAGCTATGAGACTTTCCATATTCAGATTTTCAGCCCACCTTCATTTCCGAAACTCAAGGTGGGGGGAGATTTCTATGAGTTGCCATGTTGGGAGGCAGCTTATGTTGTATGGATGATTGCTTGGGGATGGGAGATTCATATGGGGATTATGAGTCCCATTATATATCATATTTCATGCATCAAGGAGGCCCCTTAGACATCCAATTGTTTCCTTCATGGATATTTGTTTCGACATGATAGCTATTTGGGGATGTTCACCAAAAGCTAGATTGCATATGTTGGAGGGGCAACTTGGACACTTGATTGATGATATGGCATCCTTCTCTTGGAGAAGTTTATCATGCATGGATGCTACAGGGAAATTGAGGGGAAATAAATCAGTCTATCCTTGTACTTGCTCGAGGACAAGTAATCTTTGAGAGGGGAGGACTGTAATATTCCAAATTTTATGGAATATTAAATTTTTCCATTTTCACATAGGAGATGAATAAAATGGGTAGGAGACCCATTCATTTCATGATTAGGGAATAAAAAATCCTCTTATTTTGAAATGGGATCACTTATAGAGCTGGATTTCACACCTCCATGTGTGAAAAGAGACTTGTGTAGGAGGACTAGGTCAAGTTTGACCAAGTCAAACTGCGTAGTGGTAGGAGGTGGAAGGCATCTTATGGAATGGTGAAGTGAAAGAGGAGGGAATATTATAGAGGAAGGAAACCACAATGAGTGGGGTCCATGGAGAGGGAGCTCACATTTTTTAAAAGGAGGAAAAGGCAGCCATTGTTTCTCATGTTGAGTATTATTCATCTTGGTCCTTTGGACTTGCTGCAGTCTCTTGCTGTTTAGCAAGAATTGTCGAGGGAAATTCCTGTTTAGGATTTCCTCTCCTTATTTAGTAGCTTTGGGAGAATTTCAATCCATTCTCCATATTCATACATTGAGGTCAAGCCTCATCCTTCTTCATCAGCGCAGTTTCAGCTGGAGATTGTGCAGTGTTGCTGGGTGTTGCTGGGGAGGTATTCTACAACACCATCCTTGGCTAGTTTTTCAAAGGAGGGAGCTTCCATCCCTTGGGAGATCAGAAAAGGAGGTCCATGAGCTTATTCCATCATCTTTGGCACCATGCCAACCACTTTCCATCATATGCATCGCAGTCCCTCTCTTACACAACGTTGTTCTTGGAGAGCATTTGTTGTGAGGGATTAGCAGATACCTTGGAGGGTGAGATATTTGGTGAAGGGATCAACCTTTCACTTTAGATTTCCATTGGAGGAGGGTATTCATTTGATTCAGACATTTTAGCCTTCTCCATATATTTCCAGTTCTTGAGTTGCTGCTTCTACCCAGCAACTTCAACATTTCTGTAAGAATGCCATTTTGCTTGTATTTCAGCCAATCCCTTTGAGGATGGTGTATTGTATGCTTCCAGGGGTTGAGATATTGATCCCCCTTCTTATTTGAGCTATCCATTGTCATATCTATATATATTATTGACATTTTGCAGTAGTTATCCTTCAAGGATTGCACAGTCATAGCCTAAGGCTTATTTCATATAGCATCGCTCTTCATATTTATCATGCATATACTGAGAGGCTTGTATTGTATTGATTGAATAACTAATTCCTCAAGTTATTGCATCCCTTTTACTGCTGTAATCACATATGTTGGCTATTTACATCTTCTCATAAGCAAGCTCAGAAAAATAACGCAAAGAATCCATTGTAGGTTCATACATTGTTGCAGCCCCATTCTTTGGGTGATTTTTGAAGGGAACTAGGTGTGGGAGGTTTCTTTGACCACCCTAGAAGGACTCCCTAGGTCCCAACACTTGGATTTTTGTCTTAGACACATTTTTCTAAGGTATCCAAGTCTTGATATTAAATCCTGCTACCTCCATTTATGGAAAAATCATTTTCCAGCCATGGATTGTTAGCTATTCCTAAAAAGGGATATTACATTATCATATCTATTAAAACTAAACTGTATCAGGTATGGCTGCATTGCCCCGATTAGATCACGAGCATACCAGAGATGTTGATTTCTGGGTAAAACTACCTTGGAGGGGTACATTATTAAATTTCCTATTGAAAATGATTAGTCCTTTTCATGTTATCCTCCTGTATTTTACAATATCAATGGTGACTATGGATTCTCTACAATCTGCTAAAAAGAGAATTCCTTGACTTTCAAATATTTTCATAAATCTCACTACCTTCATTATATTTATTTTTCCTAATTCACTATCTCTCATTTTGCCTCATCTAAAGCACTCTCATCCTCTGGAAAAAACCAAGTTGGCCTTAATACCTCTTTTCACCCTTTTTCCCTACCTAAAGCTCCATTTTCCTCATTAAAAACCCCTCCCTTTTTTAATCATTTCCCTTCTTCTTTCAAAACAATGTAAAAAGCCCTTTTTACATTATTTTTAAACTAAAAATCTCATCATTCGGGCCCCATTATTTTAAATAAAAATCTATTTTATTTAAAATCTACCCGACCCTTTCTATGTGCTAAACCCCACCTCCTCTTATATGTTGAAATCCCTCTCTTTAGAGCCCTTAAACCTACTCTAAAATCTTTTTCTCCCCCCCACCCCAATGGAAATATAACCAAGTCCCACCACTATACATTAAGCACCCTCGCATTATACCAAACCCCGCGCTATTTTAAATCCCTTGCCACGTATACCCCTGGGACCCACCTGCTGACTTACCCACCACTACATATAACCCCAGCCACCATTGATATCGCCCCTCCTGATCCAACAACCCACACACCATATAACACATCCAACTGCACAGGGGTTAACAAACCCCCAACCTCGCAAAATGGGCGGTATTCCTGTCGTCCCATCTGCCATGTGGTGCTCATCCTATGGCATCACTCACCCCCATCAAATATCGTTTACCGCCTCGATCCTATTGGGGTCTCTGTAATTTGCAAGATTGGAAAATACAAACTGCAAAGCCTACATATGAACCACTTTGGGATTCTAGGATCTATCCCTCCTGAATCCAGAGAGTGATCTCTCTATAAGTGCAAAGATTGATTTATCTTTTAAGATTTTGGTATGATATTAGGCTAGTTATTAAGAACAAGGGTTTTTGTTTGGTTTTGGTTGGGAAAGGATATAATGAAGATGAAGGAAGTCTTTAAGAAGGGTTAAGATGAAAGTAGGTGAAGGAATGTTTCAGTTGATAAGATAGGCAAGGAGTAGCATCAGTCCATTGGGCTATGGAGTCATAAGAGGATTTAATTGAAATAGCAAGGTTCAAGAGTGGTCCATGGGGCAAGTCATCTATGTCAAAGGATCTCTTCAAGTTGATTTTGTGGAATGAAATAATAAGGAATGGAGATCAAACATATGAAGGAACAAAGAGCAGCCTAAGATCAAGTAAGTACTTTGAAACTATTCTGCTTTTGGTATGCACTTGAGGAAAAACATAAAAGTAATCTAAGATCAGGTAAGTACTTTGAAACTAGCCTGCTTTTGATGCACTTTCAATAGAAAACATTTAAAACATTTAGAATAGCTTAAGATCAAGTAAGGACTTTGAACCAATCCTACTTTCAACATATTAAAAGGGAAAATTTTCAAAGCAACTGTTGGAGAAGAAACTAGAGGATAGGGCTAACCATAGAATTCCCTAGTTCATTCTTTAATTAGCAAAATTTTCAAGACAAAATTAAGATAAACAAAGAATAACCTAATATCAGGTAAGGAATTTGAACCTATCCTGCTTTTAGTATACTCTTAAGGGAAAATTTCAAACAACCTTTGGAGAAAGAAACTAGAAGACAGGGCAAACCATAAACTTTCCTAGTTCAACTCTACTTAGCATAAACTGAAAATATCATTCAAGAATAGTGTTTAAAGTTTAGATAGTAAGACATGGGCTCACCAACATTCCTTAGCTGCTTGGACTGTATTAAATCATTCTCAAATAAACAAAGGAGGAAAACATGAAGATAAAGCTTATCAGTGAGAGTAGGGTACTTGTAAGAGTAAATCCTAGCTCTATATTTGTTGTTCTTTATCAGAGAAAGTGGACAGAATGGAAACAAAAAGAAAATAACAATTTACAATAACAAAAACATCACCATTGACATAGACCAGGATCTCGTAAATCATCTTGTATTTGATGTTCAAACTAGTTACAATCATCAAGTCCAGTGGGCCTCTACAGCTTCAAACTTCTCATCTCAATTTAGGTATCTTCAATTAAAAACAGAGCTTACAACAGCTTCAGAAAACTATTTACATGCAACAGATATCGAGAGACCAACCTATATCTCATATTATTCAGAAGTATTTATAGAAGAAAGAGGAGGTGGGATGAAATAAAATATCTTTAAGTTCAATTAATACAATTTAATGATTCTTGGCCTTTGAGGGGCTCAATAGAGAAGTTTTCTGATATTTACTCTGTATTAATTGGTTTTCATTAAGTATTTAGCTTCTTAGCAGATTTATTGACTTTAAACTCCTTTAGGCAGACTTGCAATAACTTTGGCTGCTTTAAGCAACATATCACTGACTAAGGAAATAACTATGCCTTCTTCAATTTATGCAAGCTTGTAGGTGGCGCTTTGGTAGCTGAAGAGGATATTTTGGCCTCTGATGTGGCAGTGGAGGCTTCTTCGACTGATCTGATTCTATAAACATAGGGATTTGTCTTTGGGTCTGTGTTCACGCTTTATTGAGCCATAATATTCATCTTCAACGCTGATACTCTTTCATTAATTGATTTTGACTGTTTATGCTGTTTGCAGGTGCGCAAAGGGTTTCATGATATCACCAATGCTCATGAGGCATGAGTAGAAACATACATTTGAACCCTGTAGATTCCCTTTCTACGTGAATATTGGACTGTGGATCATCATCCTTGGCCTTTCATTTCTTTTTAAAACTGTGGAAAAAACCTTTATAACCTGTAAAAAACACATAAAAGTTAAGAAAATCCTGCGAAAATAGGTCGAGAACTGCTTTGGAGGTTTTGGGTGCGAGGGTGAACGAGAGTTGTTGGATTGGAATAATAAACGGTTGAGATTGCTCAATCAAGACATTTGGGAGAAGGTTGGCATGAAAAGTGAAATGGCGGTAAGATTAAGTCAGGGCCGTTCGATCTTCGGAGATCGAAGGCGGAGAACTCTCAATGGAGTATTTGGGAGGAAAGGCGAAGGGAAAATGACTCGAGGTTGGGATATAATGGGAGCCGTTGGATTAAAAAAATCGATGACCAAGATTAAAAGTGAAATAACATTGCGGAGGGTAGGTGGTAAGGCAAAAAACTGGAAAGGTTTTCGCCCAGCGTTGGGGCAGTTTCAGATTTTTGCCCAAAAAATGCGATATATGTTAGTGTTTGACACGTGGATTTTTAAAACCACCCATATCGCGTAATTTTGAAACGTTAACCTTTGGGCGCAAAAATTACGCGATATGGAGTATCAGCCATCGGATGATGAGCGGCAGATCCAATGGTGCAGATCGCACGCAATGGAGGGCAAGATGCACGGGCGGAAAAGGTGGGTAGGGTCAGTGGCAGTTTAAATCCTGACAGTTGGATCTCAGGAATGGATGGTCAAGATCTGTCGATGGGGGAGAATGAGAAGGGCATGTTTTTAAGAGCAGACGTAATGTGGACTATACGATCTGTTGGAGTTCCCATGTTTTGGCCAGGTTGACAAAGACCAAAATATGAGACAACATAGAACCACTTTGGGACCTTAGGATCTAGCCCTCCTAGGTCCAGAGAGGGATCTCACTATGGTAGTCATAGCTTATGTCTTTGAAGCTCGGACGTTATGATTTTAGGCTAGTTGTAGGCTCAAGGTTGTTTGTTTGATTGTTTGTGTTTGGTTGGAGGGAATCAGAAAAAGAAGGCCCAATATGAGACAAGGATGAGAAAAGAGGAAGCTCAGGCAGAGACATATAACTCAAAGAACATCCAAGCCATTGGGCTATGGAGTCAAGAAAGGATTTACTTGTAGTCAATGTGCAAGCTTTCAATTGGGCTAGTCATCTAGAGCATTTGGATCTTAAAGGGTAGAAGATGGGATGGAACATTAAGGACTGAAAATGAAAGGAGGAGGACCATCCAACTCTGTCTATAGGTCAGACCAGAAGTCATTTAACTCCAGGCCTGCTTGGACAGAATTAGAGGTAATTACCAGGGAACTTAGAAAGACTTGCTGGTCGTGCAAAGATCCTAGTGGACAGGGCTAACACTAATCCGCAGTGTTCCCAAACCTTCCAGCTAAATCCTACCAAGAACATCTAAACATAGACTTCATCAATTCATACATCAGAGAGCAGGCAATATCATCCACTACACTGGTTAAATCAATTGAAACCAACAGTCATATACACATATAAGCAGAAAACATAAAGGCTGGGAGAGCAGCAACATAAGGTACCTATCAAGGGTAAATATTATGCCAAACTTCTGATGTGAGCCTGAAGAAACATAGTGAAATGAAATGGAATTAAACACAGAGAAAGGAAAACATCACCAGCTTCTTTAAATAAGGATCCAGAGAAACATGCTTGTCATATTAAAAACAACACCAATCAGGTACATCATATCCCATAGCTTGAACATTCAGTCTGAATACATCAAATCTCAGCCTACCTTACAGTATTACACAGAGGACTTGCCTCAAGAGGAAAATGCTTGCATTTCCCTGATATCTCATCAACAACCATTACAATGTTCCCTCATGTGCTTTATAGCAAAGGATAAACCTAAAATTGACTGAGAGGGTAGGTGAAAATTAAATGTATCTTTAAACATAACCATGAATGCAGGGCCGAAACCCATTCTGCTCGACATGCTGTATATTTAATTTCTATCACCTTCTTTGGAAAAGAATGATATCCTCCGATATGATCTCGACATTTTGGCATGTTGTACTCTAGGTGTCGTGAACCAAAAGTAAAATAAACTATATGAAGGTCTATCTTATAAATGTCTGACTGCCTTTGAGCCGTAGTTTGGTGGGAAAACTCTCCAAGGACATTCTGCATAATAAAAACAGTATGGATGCCTTGTTCCTGACGAAGAAAAACATTTCGTTGACGGAAACCCTGATATTACCCTTTATCTGTGCTCAAGATCCTTTGATTGATCCTCGGGGTCTGTAATGTGATCATTTGCCTTTGAACACACTGATTTAGGGCCCCAGATCTTTCATTAACATGCCTAATCTCTCTTGAACGTACTGAATGACTCTGCCTTCTCATTTCGCCTCTGACAGTGGTAGCTCGGGCTTTTAATGGCTCTGAAAGATTTCCACCAATCTCGAACCCTGTTCTTTGAATAAACGACCAGTCTCCACCTTTACGGGCCTTCTTTATTAAATGTACCAAAGTACAGAGCTTTCCTGCACCTTTCGGTTGCTGCATGGGAGACTAGGCGATCATGGTAGTCATTTCGTTCGAATATTCCTGCAAAAACACGAAGACAGTGAAGAGAACCATGAATATGAATGACGGAGGTGGCGGGTGATGCAGATGGGAGAAAAGGGCGTGCCACTTGGTCTCATCGGGAGGGAGCGGAACGGAGGGCTGATGTGAAAGGGGGCGGAAAATATATTATACACTTTGATGGATTAATGGTGTAAATTTAGGCTTTGGAGAAACACAACGATAATGTATGAAATGAACGGAAATGCATATGAGGTGGGGCCGGGGCGCGCATCGCAAAATCGCAAATGGAGAAAATGCGATGGTGGAGATCAGCATCAAGAAAAACTGCGCTTTGCGCTATTTCGACGAGGCAGACTTGCGATGAGCACAAATCGCAAAGTTGGAAAGTGCGATGAGCGCAGATCGCAAAAATGAAAAACGCGATGGGCGTTAAAATACAAACTGAAATCTGTGATCTGCGCTTTGCGCTAGGCGTCAAAGGGTTTAAAAATTGGTTCCAGGGTGTGGGCATATGGAAGAAAAGGGGCTAAGGGCGCAGCGGAAGGGGCTAAGCCTTATTACAAGGTCGGAAAGTGGGTTTTGGCCCATTTAAATGGAATTTGAAGGCCAAGCAAGGGAACGATAGAGGAGCAAGGGAGGAAAATGGCCAACAAAGGTTAGGGGAAGAATTTTAAGGGGATTTTGAGGGGATTTGAGAGGTAAGAAGGGAAATAGAAGGGGGAGACAAGGGGGACTAGGAGAGAGGCTAGGTGAGGGTGAAATAAAGGGGAAAGAAGGCCTTCGGGCATTGCTTCACAAACAGAGGGGTTTTATAATGGGAGTCAGCAGAGGGGCTCTTATCAAAGGACAAAGACACAAAGACGCTTCAAGGATGATGTGTTTGCAAGGGAAATGCATTCCTTGAAGTCTCAACAACAATCTTAGCCCCCTGTTTTGCTTGTCAAAAATTTATAGGGGGGCTAACAGTGGCTCCACGTGGGGATGGCTTCTTCTTGAAGGAGTCAAGAAACCAGAAAATGATCTCTTGGTGTAGGCCAGATGCCTGCTGTTATAAGCCATCCTTTCTTCTTCGCTTTTCAGATGCCAAAAATCCTGAAGACATTATATCAACAGTAAAATTATCCAAACAACTACCTACCCACACTACAATCCTAGCATTTTTTCTTCTGGGGTGCATTTGGACTTGCAGACCCTTTGCATCATCAATTTTTTACAAGCAGGAAAATAAACCTATTCTATCTCTACCCTTATTACTCCATGAGACGAGATTAGACTGTTGGCCTCATAGCTTTTCTACCTACACTACTACCTGCTAGGATTAGACTGTCTAGCAGGTTTCTTCTTTATATTCTAAGAAAGAAATTGAAACAACTAATCTACTTGCTCATAGGCTGAGCTTTATTGAGCTTCCTACCTACCCTACTCTAACTGGAAATCTCTGATACTTTAGGTGATACAATAGTGCCAATGTAGCCAATCAAGCAGTAGTGAAAAAGGATATGAGCACTGGCTGCCTGTCAGAGATAACCACAGGGTGCTCTGCGTGTGGTTCTTCAAAATTATGGTCACCATCAGTAGTGAACATTCCTGATGAATCTGGCCCATGTTAAGGATTAATGCTGGAGCATTCGAGCATATCAGGGCCTCCATGTACTCTGCCACAGGATCAACGAACAGATGATGTACATTTTCTTCCTTCAGGCCTTCCATGATTGGCAGGCTGTCTGCGTCCTGGGCAGCTCTGATTCTTGTATTTTCCACTGCATCTTCAGTGTGGCTCATGAAAACCGGATCCTCTTCTTCTTGTATTTCGAAGAGCAGCGGAATTTCTTCTCTTTTAGGGGGCGGGAGACTTTCCAAAAAGACCCTCGGGTCTCTGAACTCATATGATATCTCCTGCGAGTTCAAAAGTTCAATCTCAGCTTCATACCTTTCAACCACCAGCTCCAAGAAGATTATCCTGAGCACGGGTCCGAATTCTGGGCTGCGAAGAACAGCCCCTGGAAGGTCCTCTACCCTCAATTCTGCCAAGTCTCTAGAAATTGTATCACGACACCCTACCAGGAAATCTGGAAACATTTCTGCAAACCGTTCAGGGTCTTCCATTAGTGACGTGGCTTGGTCTTCGGCATGGATGATGTTGTACTGCGACATGGTCTCCCAGTGGAGTCACGTGAAACCAAGATAATCAATGGCCAGCTGATTACCAGCGGAGTCTTTTAATCATTCGGAATTGTGGAGTCGCCAGGTGGATGATTTACAACTTACTGTCCACCAGAGTTGTTTACCAAATCAAGGCTGATTGGTCTCTGTCCTCAGTGGAGTCGCCATTATGTTGGAGTTCCCATGTTTTGGCCAGGTTGACAAAGACCAAAATATGAGACAACATAGAACCACTTTGGGACCTTAGGATCTATCCCTCCTAGGTCCAGAGAGGGATCTCTCTATGGTAGTCAAAGCTTATGTCTTTGAAGCTCGGATGTTATGATTTTAGGCTAGTTGTAGGCTCAAGGTTGTTTGTTTGATTGTTTGTGTTTGGTTGGAGGGAATCAGGAAAAGAAGGCCCAATATGAGACAAGGATGAGCAAAGAGGAAGCTCAGGCAGAGACAGATAACTCAAAGAACATCCAAGCCATTGGGCTATGGAGTCAAGAAAGGAATTACTTGTAGTCAATGTGCAAGATTTCAATTGGGCTAGTCATCTAGAGTATTTGGATCTTAAAGGGTAGAAGATGGGATGGAACATTAAGGACTGAAAATGAAAGGAGGAGGACCATCCAACTCTGTCTATAGGTCAGACCAGAGGTCATTTAACTCCAGGCCTGCTTGGACAGAATTAGAGGTAATTACCAGGGAACTTAGAAAGACTTGTCGGTCATACAAAGATCCTAAGGATGTGGCCAACACTAACTTGCAGTTGTTCCCAAACCTTCCAATGAATCACCAAGAACATCTAAACGTAGACTTCATCAATTCATACATCCGAGAGCAGGCAATATCATCCACTACACTGGTTAAATCAATTGAAACCAACATTCAGATACACATATAAGCAGAAACATAAAGGTCAGAGAGCAAGAACATAAGGTACCTATCAAGGGTAAATCTTATGCCAAACTTCGATGTGAGCCTGAAGAAAAGTGAAATGAAATGGAATTAAACACAGAGAAAGGAAAACATCATCACCACCGCTAAATCGTGGATCCTAGAGAAACATGCTTGTCATATTAAAAACAACACCAATCGTGCACATCATAGCCCATAGCGTGAACATTCATCTAATACATCAAATCTCAAATTTTTACCTTACAATATACACAGAGAACTTGTCTTAAGAGGAAAATACTTGCGTTTCGCTGATTTCTCATCAACAACCATTACAATGTTCCCTCATGTGCTTTATAGCAAAGGATGATCCTAAGATTGACTTGAGAAGGTAGGTGAAAATTAAATGTATCCTTAAACACAGTAATGAATGCAGGGCCGAGGCCCATTCTACTTGATAATGCTGCATATTTAGTTTCTGTCACCTTCCTAGTAAGAGAACGATTTGCTCCATATTTGATCTTGACATTTTGGCTTGTTGTACTCCAGGTGATTTGAACAGAAAATGAAGTGAACTGATAGGTAGGTTTGTCTCATAAATGCTCCGGTGGTTTTGAACTATGGTCTGGCGGAAATCTCTTCAGAGTCATGGTGCGTAATAAAAGATGTTTGAGCGCCATGTACTCGAAGAATAAAAACATTCTACTGATGAAAACGCTGATGTTACCTTTTTCCTGCGCTCGGGATCTTTTAATCAATCCTCGGGGTCTGTAATCTGCTGCTTTTCCTTCGAACGCACTGATTTAGGGCTCCAAATCTTCATTAACATGCCCTAACCTCTGTTGCTTGTACTGGATGACTCTGCCTTCTCATTTTGCCTCTGACAGTGGTAGCTCAGGCTTTTAATGGCTCTGAAAGATTTCCACCGATCTCGAACCCTGTTCTTTGAATAAATGACCAGTCTCCACCTTTACGGGCCTTCTTTATTAAATGTACCGAAGTACAGAGATTTCCTGCACCTTTCGGCCGCTACATGGGAGACTAGGTGATCATGGTAGTCATTTCTTTCGAATATTCCTGCAAAAACATGAAGACAGTGAAGATAACCATGAATATGAATGACGGAGGTGGCGGGTGATGCAGATGGGAGAAAAGGGCGCGCCACTTGGTCTCGTCGGGAGGAAGCGGAACGGAGGGCTGAAGTGAAAGGGGGCGGAAAATATATTATACACTTTGATGGATTAATGGTGTAACTTTAGGCTTTGAAGAAACGCAACGAGAATGTATGAAATGAACGGAAATGCATATGAGGTGGGGCCGGGGCATGCATCGCAGAATCGCAAATGGAGAAAATGCGATGGCGGAGATCAGCATCAAGCAAAACTGCGCTTTGCGCTATTTCGACGGAAGGTGACTTGCGATGAGCGCAGATCGCAAAGTTGGAAAGTGAGATGAGCGCAGATCGCAAAAACGAAAAACGGGATGGGCGTTAAAATAAAAACTGAAATCTGTGATCTGCGCTTTGCGCTAGGCATCGAAGGGTTTAAAACTTGGTTCCAGGGTGCGGGCGTATGGAAGAAAAGGGGCTAAGGGTGCAGCGGAAGGGGCTAAGCCTTATTACAAGGTTTGGAAAGTGGGTTTTGGCCCTTTTTAAATGCATTTCAAGGCCAAGGAAGAGTAACGATAGAGGGAATAATGGTGAAGGAAGCCCACAAAGGGGTAGGGGGAGGGTATAAAAGGGATTTGAAAAGGTAAGAAGGGGAATAGAAGGGGAGATGAGGGAGAACAGAATAGGAGCTAAGGAGGGAAGATATAAGAAGGAAAAAGGGGGCCTTTGGGTATTTCTTCACAAACAGAGAGGCTTTATGATAGGAAACAGAGGGGAACTTATCAAAGGATAGAAGGCACATGGAGGCTTCAAGGAGACTATGTTTTCAGGGGAAATGCATTCCTTGAAGGCTCAGGAACAATTTAGCCCCCTATTTTCTTGTCAAAAATTTCATAGGGGGGCTAACATTATGCATTAGCCCAAGAAGTGGAAAGACTACTTACATCTAGTACAATTTTCCTATAACAATGGCTACTAGGAATCACTAAACGTGAGCCCCTTTGAAGCATTGTATGGTTTAAAATGTAATAATTCAACTAGATATGATAATTCGATGGATTACATTATGGTAGGACTAGATATGTTGAAAGAAATGGAACAATAAGTGACAAAGATCAAGTGGAATCCGAAAGTGGGACAAGAAGAACAAAAGAGCTATGTAGACCAAAGTAAACTCACAAGGAGTTTCAATTAGGAGAGTCTGCGTATCTTAGGATAATACCTAAGAAAAGTTTGCTAAAAGTGGGATTATGTTCCAAGTTGGAACCACATTATTATGGACCCTTCGATATCTTAGAGAGTGTGGGGAAAATAGCAGCATGATTATCTTCTTTATTTAGATGTATCACCGCGTTGGATCCCTATTCTTAACAGGATGGAAATGCCGCCTGTCGTTTGATCGTCATTAGGGGGGTCCAGGGGGGCGACAACGACCTTTTGGAGCTCCCCATGGCAGGGGATTTTGGGGGCAGCGCCCCTGAAGCTAAAAAAATATGTAAAATTTCCTTGTAAAATATTGTAATTTCATAGTCAATCTAGGCCGTTCATTAGACGGATGATCTGACGGTAGAAGTTATGTTTAATTTAGGGTTTCTTTCCCTAGAAGACAACCCCTCTGTTGTATGAGGGTATTGTATTACATTTGTGTATGACGTGCATACTCTGAGCGAGAAATGGCAAGGGGGACTATGTGAGAGAGTAAAGGATATTACAACGGATCTGCTGTAGGTTGTGTCTCTTCATTTTGTTGGATAATAGAAAGGAAGGACTGACTGTTTCCGTGGATGTAGCCCAAGTTGGGTGAACCACATATATCTGTGTCTCTCTTGTTTTATATGTTATTTATGTGTTTATGTTTACACGTATTTTATGCGTTCCATTGCTCTGTAATATATAATTTTCTAACGACATGCTTGTATTATCTCTTACAAAAAAATGATACGTGATGTATTCCATGTATCTTTGCTTGAGAAATATGTGCAGGATGCTAATAATATTATTGATTGGGCTATGGTATAGGTTAAAATCGAAGTAGAGTTTCAACTAGAGCCTTCGTGCATACTTAACATGAGGGATACCTTAGTGCATAATCAACATTTTAAACCATATTAGGCAATACAAGAATTGAAGGATGCCATGAAAATGGCATACCCAATTTTGTTTGTTGTACATAGATTTTACTATGCATAGTAAAACATCGAGGACAACGTTCCTTTAAGGGGGAGGGGTTGCAACACCCCTTTTTAAACACTAAATTTTGTAATATGTAACTAAGACTGATATGATGGGATGAACAGCAGGGGTACTTTGATAGACTTCATTTTATTTAAATATTAAATTTTATTTAATATAGCACTAAAGCTGAAGAAGAGAGAAACCAACATGGATTCCAATGCTCGAGAGAGGAAAACTATAAGGAGGTTTCAGAATTTTCTTGGTCAGGCCAACAAAGTGGCAGATGCAATGAGCAGGAGCCTAATCTTTCAAGAAAGTGCAGTACAAGTATTTGGATTTGAACATCTCAAAGACTTGTATGAAGTGGATGCAGATTTTAAGGAAGCTTATGAAGCTTGTAAAAACCCACTGTCGAGGGATAATAGTCCATGGTTGGACTATAATATGCAGGAGGGGTTGCTATTCAAAGGAGGACAACTGTGTATTCCGGAATGTTCTATGCGAGAGAACTTAATGAAGGAAAAGCACAGTGGAGGTTTGGCCTGACATTTTGGTATAGATAAGACCTTGGATCAACTGATCCACTTTTACTATTGGCCAAGAATGAGAAGGGATGTACAGAGGTTCGTAATCAGATGTAAATTTTGTCAACATGCAAAGGGACGCAGTCAGAATACAGGGTTGTATACACCCTTACCAATTCCGAATAGACCATGGGACTCAGTTAGCTTGGAATTTGTCTTGGTTCTACCATATACACGGAGGGGATTCGATTCCATCATGGTGGTGGTGGATCTTTTCACCAAAATGGCACATTTCTTTCCATGTAGAAAGACAAGTGATGCCACACATGTAGCACATTTTTTATTTACAAAGATAGTCAGATTACATGGCTTTCCAAAGTCCATAATCTCGAACAGGGATGTAAAGTTCACAGGCCATTTCTGGCAAACAATGTGGAAGAAGTTAGACACCAATCTAAATTTCAGTTCTTCTTACCATCCACAGTCAGATGGGAAAATTGAAGTTGTGAACATGAGTCTAGGAAATTTGCTGAGGAGTGTGGTTGGTGAAAATTCCAGACAGTGGGATCGTGTGCTTGCACAAGCGGAGTTTTCTTACAATGACTCGTCCAACAAAAGCACGGGTAGGAGTCCTTTCCAAATCCTATATGGAATGCACCCACATTGAGTATTTGAGTTGCAGGATTTGGGTCAGTTAGAAAGCGGGAGCGCCGATGGCAAAGATTTCAGAAAAGCAGTCAGTGATCTACATGAATAGGTTAAGTTGAAGCTATAAGACAATAGCCAAAAGTATAACCAACGAGCAGATTTGAAAATGCGGGAGGTACAATTCGAAGTAGGAGACTTGGTACTTACACATTTGTGCAAGGAGAGGTTTCCTAAAGGTGAATACCATAAATTAAAGATGAAAAAGATTGAGCCTTGTAGAATTCTTCAGAAGTTTTATGCAAATGCTTATGAGTTGCAGTTACCTCTAGGTGTAGGAATCTCACCCATATTTAATGTGGCAGATCTGTACCCATATATTGCTGTTGATAAAGGATAAAGTTCAAAGAAACGAACATGGGACACCCAAGATGAAGAGAAAGCATGGCTTAAACAAATGCCTTCAGCACAACCTTTGGATATTGAACAAATTTTGGACACATAGGTGGCCAAGAAGACACGAAACAAAGAATATTTGAAGTATCTGGTCAAATGGAAGGACTATCCTGTGGAGGAATGTTCTTTGTTGGATGCTGCCCAGTTTCAAAGTGCATGGTATTCTATCAAAGAGCTCATAAACATAAGCCATGAATTTAATTTACCCCGGGAGCTTGATGCAAGAGCATTAAGGTAGAGACAACAATGTGACAAAGTTGGTCACATGTTGTGGCTTGGAAAGAGGTCTGGCAGTCCTAAGCATTTGAAGACTTTGTCTTTCTTTGTTTTTAAAGTATTTTGTTTAAGTTTAATTTGGGCTAACTTAGCCAATGTAATTTGCATAATAAAAGAATGGTTAATTTAGGATTAGTTAAGAATTTAGTTGAATAAGTTGAATAAACTATTTTGGAAACTGAACGACAGTTTCCAAACCATATGGGGATTTTGGAGAAGGATAAAATGAAACCAAATCCACCATTGCGGGGTTCTGCCATCCGTAGAGAGAAACGGGAGATAAAGAAGCAGAAGTGAATGTAAAAACTAGCCGTTAGAGAGCTTCGCTCTGTATTTTCCATTTTCCAGATTATCTAAGTGTTTTCTGTTTTGATTGGGATCTCTGTCTTTTAAATAAAATTTTCTTTTCCAAATAATGTCTAAGTGTTTTGGTGCTTAATCGGGCTCCCTGTTTTAAATAAATTCGTTGAATATTTATTGATTTTGAATGCTTATGTTAAAGACGAACATCGAGAATAAAAATCGAATTGCAGGCGTGGCAAGGCCTTAATCTTACATTTTCCTTTGTTAAACTACGTATTGTGTTGACCGTAGAAAAAACCCCAATCGAACTTGGAGGTTTGACGAGGACCGTCAATGCGAAGTGGATCAACGTTGATAAACACATGTCATAGCCAAACGTTATCGCACATCGCGAAGAATAAGAAACAACAATAGTATTTCGCAGGTTAAAGAATTTAGTTTGCGATGCAAGTTGGTATGAAGGAGAAATAATGCAGGTTGTCGAATCTGTCCGATATCGGACAGTGGAATTTGATAGCGACGATCGCAAATCGCAACTCGTGAGGTTTAATGTTAAGATCCATCGGAAGGGAAGTTAAAAATTTTGTGAAGCGAAGTGCGGGAAGCCACATGTCGACGCGGTCTAACATTGCATCGCGCATAATTTAATGTTTAGCGCCTAATGTTTCAAGGTTAAGTCACGGGGAATGCAAAGTGAGACTGTCCCCTGATTGGTCAGAGATTATGGTGGGACCCTCTGGGAATAATTCCGCGGGTTTGCCTTCCGTTTGTTTTGTGTGTTGGCTTGGGCATTTGTTTAAGTCTACGTATATGATAAACACTCCGCTGTTCATCGCACAAAGTATGTATGTATTGGTTCGGGTGTATGAAAGTTTAAACACCGCTGTTGATTCACAACGTATGTATGTGGCTAACTCCCGAGGTTAATCTCTGTTATGAATAAATGGAATTTGTATTGAGTCTTAAAGAAATCCTTTTCCGCAACGTTATTCTGACAAATTGCAGTAGGTCTGCATCATAAATTATTTTTCCAAATCTATGATTTGGAAATTGAACTACCAAATTTCTAGTAATCATCAGAATAATGGGGGAAGTTTTACTGAACTCCTCCAATACATACCCATTTTGGAAGCTTCCAATTGATCACATAGCCTGAGAAGGGGCACAAATTCTCATGATTGGGAAACACTTATAGGGGTGAGAGTAGAGTAAATAGGCAAGGAACATATAGAGTAGATAGACAAAGAACATAAAGAGAAGACAAATAAAACATATAGACAAAGAACATATAGAGAAGACATAGATAACATCTAAACAAATATTAT
The DNA here is from genome assembly GCA_034641835.2 of Pinus albicaulis. Taxonomy (NCBI): domain Eukaryota; kingdom Viridiplantae; phylum Streptophyta; class Pinopsida; order Pinales; family Pinaceae; genus Pinus; species Pinus albicaulis. The sequence continues at coordinate 10,704 of JAXQQM020059369.1, read as the reverse complement.
AGAGAACAAACAAACTGAGAGGAAAAACGGGGAGATATCAGTCAATGAAAGTAAGAGAAGTGAGTGCATGTGAACCAAAGAAAAATGGTGGGAATGAAAGAGAGAACCACACATGGGCGTTGAGATTGTGACTCTAAACATAAGGAGACAAAATTCCTTTTCTTTCACAACAATCTTGTGTGGAATTGTGATTTGAAATGAATTGGTTAAGGAAATCAGTGAGGAAGCCTTCAACCTAAGTTAGAGGGTCAAGAGGAAATTTTGATTGGTTATATTATTCAAGCATGTAATGTGTCGAGAAAAGGAGAAGCACTGAGGGGTATCTAGAATAGTGAAGGGATCCCTTTTGTATTGTGTTGGGTCATGATGACCATACTTTGTTGTGTTAATAGGTGTTTGCTCAGTCATTGAAAGAAAAAATATTGATTCTTGCATGTGAAAGAGTGGCCTTCATGTCCTCTATCGTTATTTGAAATTTGTAAAATCCCAAGAGAATGTTCCTCTTAAGGAATTGGATCTAGCTTGGGTTGGCTAATTGCAAGAAATTTGTTGTGTAGTAGTGCCTATGATTAGGTGGAGAGTGCCCCTCCTTTCTTCACTTTCCAACAAATTTGAGTGAATAATATAGGTGTATCTATCCCTATGATAATGAAATGAAATTTATATTCATTGTTTCATGATTATTGTTGTGATGGTTACTACATATGTTATCAATGATTAGATGAAAGTTATTTTGTTGGTTTACTGAATATGTATAGGTGACGAGATGAATGAATTGTATAGTTTTTTCTTGGGTGTTGACAATTAGTTATTTAATGAATGAATGCTATATATTCTCCAAACCAAGTTACATGTGACAAATACAAGAGTGGTTTTTAAAGTGAATGTATTAGTTAACTTAACTCGAGCTTTAGGCTCTTTATGCATTTTGTAATAGAATGGATTTCTCTAGGCTAGTGGTGGGATGAAATAACTATGCCCATATCCATGTTTGAATGAGAATACTTGACAATTCTTTAGTGATGGGAGACCTTGTTCCCTCTAGAGGTGAACTTGAACATCGACCCCTCTATTTGTAAGAGTTTTGAGTTAGTAGTTTGATTTTGTAATTTATATTCTAAAGGAATGAGAGTAATCTCATCTCAGTTGGGTGAAGTTGAGAAGATTTAGCCATTCGTTATTTTGTGTCTTTATGTTGTGGAGATGTCATGTTGAACATAGTTTGTCAAATGCCTCCATAGGTTAGAGAATATTTCAAATCCTTCTGAAGTCTTTGGTCAAGGATTCTACCATGTTGGAGTCAATTTTAGTCCTCTGAAATTGGCTTGGGAGCTTAGCAGAAGTTTTAGAATTTAAGGCTTGCTAGTAGGAAGTTTTGGAATTTGGGGAATGGAGGATTTGGACCAAGTTCCTCGTCATATGGTCTAATGGGGCATCATAACCAAAATCTTAATCAAAAGGTGCTTAAGTTCAAAGGATGGGATGTTGGGCTATTGGTATATTGGGTGTTGGTGATACATTAAACAACCTCTATTGAAAACCCCTGATATTAACAAATATCAAATGTTTTTTTATTAATGGAGGCTATTCCTATCAATTGACATCTTCCAATCGAATTGTGTCATTGGTTGTGAGCAAAATTTTTATTTTCCCGATGTGCTGATGGTATTGTGGCCTAGTGACCCAGTTAAAGGGAAATTATATTAATTAATGGAGAAATTTTGATTGAGTAACTATTGATTTATCAACTTTTCGAATGATTGAGTATCGTCTTGTTGGGATATAATATTTTGGTATATTGGGAGGTTGAGTATCAGATTATTGGGATAGTGGCTTTTGAGATATCAAGAGGTAGGGTATTGACTTGTTAGGATATCAAATTTCAAGGCATTAGGTGATCAGGTATTGGGAGGTCAGGACAACATTGATCAATTTTTCCTCTCGATGGTTGCATATTTGGTATTTTTCTGATGTGACATGTCAACATGGCATGCCATTGTGGTAAGTTGATGTCACATGGTGTTCTATAATGCTGAAAAGTGGTAAAAGGACTACTAAATGTCTACCATGTCACAATGGTATAAATCTCAACATAGCACTTAGAGGACACATTTTGAAATAAACATAACTTTGGATTAGAGATTGAATTTGGATGAAATTTATATAATTGGTGATCCCTAAATTGTTGTGGATATTCCGCTGTACAATTTGTCACAACAGATCTGAAATTCTACACTACTACCATTTTATTTATTTTTAGATTTACGAATATGTAGAATATTGTTAATAGTGTATGCATGCGAATTAAATTATGTAGAAAATAGAGAACAAAAAAATAAAACCTTACATACAAATTTCACACATGATATAACCTCGAAAAACCTTTTGGGTGAAAAAACCAACTGGAAGGTGAGGTCACTTTGCTCTCTTTTTCTGAATGGAATTATGGCAGCGAGTACAAAGAATTATGGTTTGTGGCCGGTAGGATACTACAGTGCACAAATACTCTCTATGTGCTCTATCTCTTATTCCTCTCATATATTTTTCTCATTTATGGAACAAACACACTTGAAAGAATGGAACCTATTTTCCTCCTAGTGGCTCAGTTATAACACAACTCGATAACCTACTAGTGGTTAGGTTTGACTACTCAAATATTAACCATAGTTATAATATAGACTCTTATATAGTCTTCTACATCATAATCACATGTCTATCCCCTTATCCATGAATAATGGGGGCTAGTGTGTCATCTTCTCAAATTATGGTGGCAAAAACAAGAATCTCAACTTCTGAGTGGCATAAATTTCGCATATAGACTCTAATTCACGTGATTCTTGTGTTGTTAGAAAGGTATTAATGTGTAGAATAGGAAAAAAGGTGCTACGCTAAAGTGGCAAAGTTTTAACCCCAAAATAACACTATTTGATGGCTCAAAATGCTCCAAGAAAGTTTCAAATCCCAATTTGCTAAACTGGGCCCCATCGGTTAAAATGGTCCTAAGAGCTAATTCATCCAATTTTTCCACTCTAAAAGCATCAATATGGATGAAAAAAATATAATGATCCAATCTAGATCACACCTCCCCAATTTTGGAGGCTTTAAATCCCTAAAAGCTTTCATTGAATGGGGTGAGGAAAGTTTTCTTCCACCTTCTCTCTGGTGTACCATTTAGCTTTCCCTGAAAGTTATCCATTCAACCTAATATTACGAAGGTCATGCTACCATTTTCTTGTATTTATGTACCTCTTATGCAAAATTGTATCTTCTAACAACTCTTCTTGAGGATTTGGTGGCAAATCCTCCATAGAAGGTAGGACCTATTCCTCTTCCTGATCTAACATGGAAAGCTCATAAAGTTTAAGACTCTGTACATTCACAACTGAGTAAATGCGCATATATGGTGGTAAACTGAGTCGATAGGCATTATCACCCACCTTCTATAGTATATCGAAGGGACCATACCCCAGAGCCTTAATTTTCTTACCAGGCCCTTGTAGCCTCTCCTTGTTCAACTATAGCCATACTCTGTCTTCCACCTTAAAAAAATTATTTGTTCTATGTTGATCATGCATGGCCTTATAATTCTCTTGTGACTTCTACAATGTCTCTTATATATGTATATGGATCTGCCTAATCTTTTCTATAAATTTTCAGCCCTCAAGGCATCTTCTATAAGATCTTGCCTCAATCCTCCCTGTTGCTCACATGAAATTTCCAAAGGTGAAGCGACAAATATCCAAAGCAAGTATCAAATGGTGAATTTATTATAGAATTATGGATTACTCTATTGTAATAATTTTGTAAACCTCTCAAAAAGTCCATTGAAATTCTTTCCCAAGGACGAATGGTACATGTAAGGGATGACATAGACGTTGTTTCCTATTGTTAGGCTTGCTGGTACAACAAAGCATGCATCCTATTATAAACCTAGCTACAAGATTTTTCATCTTGGTCCAATACACATACCTGTGCAAGTTGGACATGGTATTCCCTACACCAAAGTTCCAAGCAACCTTGGAGGTGCGAGTCTCTCTTAGATGCTGCAATCACTCACCTTTAGGAACATATAACTTATCTAGCTTGTAGAGTAACCTGTCCTAGAGATGGTAGTCAATAGTTCTGTTGCCATCGTGCACATGACTCTGACTCTGCAACTGCTAAAACACCTCCTTGAATTCCTCATCCTTTGAATATGCCACTTTGTATGCATCATGGGTGAATGGATCCATGTGCATAAGAGTCTGTAAAGTTGTGATATTTGATGTGGGTGGCCTTGAAATCATGTCAACCAAATTATTTGTGCTACCATTCTTTTCCTTGATTACCAAATGAAAATGCTATAGAAACCCCATCCGCATGTAATGCTTGGTCTGTTATAGCTTACTCTAGGCTTGCAGGTATTGTAATGGCTGGTGATTTGTGCGGATCATTATCTCCTTTCCCATGAAATATTTCTTCGACTTCTTCATAGCTTGCACTAGGGCATAAAACTCCTTGTCGTAGGTAGGATAGTTAAGACATGACCCATGAAATACTTTAGAATGGTAACATACAAGCCTTCCTCCCTATATCAAGACCGCTCCCATAACATACACACTTACATCTATCTCCACTTCAAAGGGTTGTTGTAAGTTTTTAATTCCATAACTAGTGCTTGACTAATCCTCTTCTTTAGCTCCTTGAAAGCCCTCTGCTGGCCGTTTCCCCACTGGAAACTCTTATGACTTGTTGTTATGGCATGGAGTGGTGCTATTACCATTGAGAATGAGGCTATGAATTTCCTCAGGTATTGTTCTGCCTTAATGAAACTCCTCAATTCAGAAACATTTATAAGCACCAACTATTTCATGATGGACTCCATCTTGGTAGGATCTATCTTCATCTTTCCTCCACCTATCACATGTCCCAGATAGACAAAATAACGGTGTGAAAACTCACACTTCGAGAGATTTGCTAACAGTTGGTGCTTCTTTAATGTATCCAACACTTGCGTCAAATGTGAGATGTGCTCCTCCCATGTAGCACTGTATACCAATATATCATCCAAATAAATAGTAAAAATTAAATCCATAAAAGGGTACAATACATCATTTATTAATCTCATAAACATAGATGGTGCATTGCATAGGAAAAATGGAATTACCGACCACTCATACAAACCTTGCTTGGTTTTGAAGGTGGTATCCCATGTATCTTCTTCTTTGAATCAAACCTGGTGATATCTAAACTTTATGTCCATCTTGGTGAAGTATTTAGCTTGCTACAATTGATCCAATACATCATCTATCATGGGAAAGGGGTACTTGTTCTTGAGCGTGATTTTGTTCAATGCCCTGTAATATATACACAATGATGAGGGGCGATTCACATGGTGATGTACTTGGTCAAATGACACCTTGTTCGAGTATCTGTTGGAACTGTTGCTTCACATCACTTGCTTCTATAACATACTAACTGTATAGCCCAATGTTTGGCAATGGAACTCTGGAAATACTTATATCTCGTGCTCCCCTTCCCTCTTAGGCGATAATCCTTTAGGTTCTAAGAACACATCCTTGTATTAGTGTTACAAATCTTTCAGTTTTTGTTCTTGTTTCTTAGTACACCCCTCCAGGAATGCCTTGCATTTTACTGAATCTTCCATAAGTTGATTTTATTTTTAAAAAAATAAAACACATTTCTTGGTGTCCAAACTGATCAATTTCTTGACTTGGTTGACACTTACCAACAAATTTTTCAACCTTCCTTTGTGCACATTAATAGTGAATGATTTTCCATCCTTGACGAGCCAATATAATTTGGCTCTCCGCATGAATATTTCATCTCACAGGTACATGTAGGGACTCCTAAACATGACTCCACATACATCAAAGGGAGCCACATCTAGTTCTACTTGATCAATAAAATCAACGTTGACGGAAAATCTAATTTTGCATTGTTTTGTTACCTTAAACTCTGCATCCTAATTTACCCATCCTAGTGGATATGAGCTTGGATGATCACGAAATTCCAATCCCAATTTCATGACTAGCTCTGCTGTAATGAGATTTTCCTGTGATCTCGAGTCAAACAAAACATCAATCTTGGTCTTCTTGACTTGTATCTTTATATGGAAGAGTTTGGTCATTTCTTATTTTTCATGTTGCTAAAGGCTACTTAGATTCACCTCCTTCTACACTAATGTACAAAAAATCTTCTCATCCACGTATGAGCTACTTTCAACTTGACTAATTGAATCAGTGGCCATGCAATTATTCTTCTTATTGTCTTTCTTTTTGTTCTTTGGGTTAAGCTCTAGATTCAACTTCCAACACTTCTCCTTTGTATAGCTGTTAGTGTTGTAGTGGTTGCAATGGTTGCTGGGATATTTGCACTGGTGTGTTGTGGGTATAGTATTTTTATATTTTCCCCATTTTTGCTACTTATTCCCCTCCTTAGAAGCATCCTACTACTCCTTCTGCTTCAATCCACTTAATTGTGCTTTCTTCAGGTCTATGTTCTCCAAGTGTTGTGCCTATACACAAGCAGCATGCACTGATTTAGGCTTGAATGACATCGCTTTCTCCCGCAAAGGGTGATGTGGACCCCCTAAATACTTGAGAATTTCATCTGGGTTGTTTGGGGATATACCCAATGTTATGGCCATTTTTTTGAACTATGTGGTGTACTCCTACACGCTTTGCCCCATATTTTTCCTGAAGTAGTTCCATCGGACCCATTGGTCCTCTACATACCCAATATGGTAAAACTGTGACTTAATGAAGGTTTTGAAATCCACCCACTTATACACTGGAGGATCTCCCTCCAACCTCATGGTCTCAATGTTGCTTTCCCACCAAGTTAGGGCATGACCCTCTAATTTCAACCACACAAATGAACTATTTCGTTCTTCCTTAATTTGATGGACACTAAAATACACTTCCAGTTCTTGCAAACAATGATTTAAATTCAAAGCATCGATATTACCATGGTATGAATTGATATCAACCTTTTCTTCCATTTTAAATAGGGGTTGTGATTGATTCACGACACTCAAACTGGGCTGATATTTTCTGGGTTCTTTCTTTAGTTGGTTCTCTATATCTTCCCGATCTCCTGATCCCCCTTTTGATTTTTTCTCTGCATTATAACCCCCATCTTCTCTAAATATCTCAAGCTTATTTCTTAGGGCTTCTATGAGGAGATTTAGATTATGGTTTATATCAACAAATTGTTGTTCCAGCCATGAATACCAAACCTTTGCAGGATCCCACAATGTATTCCAAAATGCATTGATAAATCTTGTGTCCCTGTCTAAAATGATGCTCCTTGGTATCCCAAAGTGCACCCAAACATGTCCAAAGAACAAGTTTTCTACTTCTTGTCCAGTATTGGTCTTCTTACAGGGCATGAGAACACACATCTTGTTGAACTTGTCAAATATAATGAATAGGTAGTCATGTCGCTTCCTGGTTGTTGGTAAACCTCCCATAAAGTCCATGGAAATGCTTTACCAAGAACGAGTGGGTGCAGGTAAGGGATGATATAGACCCTATTTACTGTTGCTAGGCTTATTGGTACAACACATCATGCATCCTCTTATGAACCTTGCTACATGCTCTTGCATCTTTGGCCAACACACATACTTGTGCAAGTTGGCCACGGTATTCTTGTAGGTGTGAGCTTGTATAACCAGTTGCAATCCCTCATCTTTATGAACACATAACTTATCCATCCTATAGAGTAACCCATCCTAGAGATGGTAGTTAACAATTATGTCGCCATCGTGCACATGACTCTGACTTTGTAATTTATGAAGTAACTCCTTGAAGTCATCATCCTTTAAATATGCCTCTCTATATGCATCATCAGTTAATGGCTCCATGTGCATGAGAGCCCAAAAAGCTATGATCTTTGATGTGGGTAGACTTGAGAGCATGTTGACCAAATTTTTGTGTTACCCTTCTTTTACTTGATCTCCAATTGAAATTTCAATAGAAACCCCATCCACTTGTAATGCCTGGTCTGGTGTAGCTTACTATGGGCCTGCAAGTAATGTATTGGTTGGTGATTTGTGTGGATTAATGTCTCCTTTCCCATCAGATAGTGCTTCCACTTCCACACAGGTTGCACCAAGGCATAAATATCCTTGTCGTAGGTAGGGTAGTTAAGAACCGCCCCATGAAATAATTAAAAATGGTAACATACATGCCTTCCTCCCTGCATCAAGACCACTCCCATAACATACCCACTCACATTTGTCTCCACTTCAAATGGCTACTACAAATTTGGTAATTCTAGAACTGGTGCTTGATTAATCCTCTTCTTTATCTCCTCTAAAGCCTTATGTTGACCCTTTCTTCACTGGAAACTCTTTCCACTTGCTGTTATGGAATGGAGTAGAGATGCTACCGCTGAAGATGAGGTTATGAATTATCTCACGTACTACGCCGCCCCAATGAAACTTATGACCTTACAAACATTAGTAGGCACCGAAAATTTCATTATGGCCTCCATCTCGACAAGACCTATCTTCATCTCTCCTCCACCTATCAGATACCCCATATAGACCAAAGAATGTTGTGCAAACTCACACTTCTTGATATTTTCTAGCAGTTGGCGCTTCTTTAATATCTCCAATACTTGTGTCCAATGTGATATGTGATCCTCCCAGGTAGAACTGTATACCAATTTATCATCCAAATAGACAATAACAAATGAATATATAAAAGGGTGTAATACATAATTCATTAATATCATAAATGTAGTTGGATCATTGCATTAGGCCAAATGACATCACTAAGCACTCATACAAACCTTGCCTTGTTTTGAAGGTGGTCTTCTGGGTATATTCTTCTCTGACTTGAACCTGGTGATATCTAAACTTTAAGTCCAACTTGGTGAAGTATTTAGCTTGTTGCAATTGGCCCAACAGATCATCTATCTTGGGCAGGGGGTACCTATTCTTGAACATGATTTTGTTCAATGCCTTGTAATCTATACAAATCTACCAAGTTACATCCTTCTTTGGCACAATGATAATGGGTGACCCACATAGTGATGTACTCGGTCGAATGACACCCTGTTCCAGTAGTTGCTTCCAATGTTTCTTCAGCTCACTTGCTTTTATAACAAACTTCCTATACAACCCAATGTTTGGCAATGGGTAATCTCACAATAGTTGGATCTCATGCGTCACTTCCCTCTTAAGTGGTAACCATTAAGGATTGCAGAACACATCCCTATATGCTTGTAGAAAATATTCCAGTTGTTGTTTTTGTTTCTTAGTACACCCATCCAAGGATGCCTTGCCTCTTACTGACTCTTCTACTGGTTGATTTTCTCTTAAAAACAATAAAACACATCTATTGTTAAAATTGATCAATTTCTTGGCCTGGTTGGCACTTACTAACAAAATTTTCGACTTGCCTTTGTGAGCATTAATGGTGAATTATTTTCCATCCTTGACAAGCTGATACTGGTTGGGTATTCTCACTAATATTACATCTCACATGTACGTGTAGGAACTCCCAAACACAGCTCCATATACATCAAGGGGAACCACATCTAGTTCTACTTCATTAATAAAATCAACGCTCATGGAAAATCTAATTTTGCACTATTTTGTTACCTTCAACTTTGTATCCTTATTAACTTGTCCCAGAGGATATGGTCTTGGATGATTGTAATATCCCTGGCTTAAGCCACAGTAAAAACTCTCGTAAAATGAGGGTTATTAAATAATTAAATATTATTTATTATTATATCGATATTACATGAAGAATATTCTTGTAATTGTTGATTATAAGAATATTGGAAGAATTGTTTCTTAATTATTTTATTTATAAGAATTTATATTCTTCTATGGAAATAAATTATTATTCCAAGTTGGTATATTTTATGAGTTTTAGAAATAATGAGTAATAGATTTGGAAAAAGTATGGATAAATGATATTTTGCTCATAAGGAAAAAACAAATCTACTTTTAAAAATAAAAGCATGAGAGATTTATGGAGTGCTTTTGTGATTTAGGAAAAATCAGATTTATGGATGCTTTATGGAATGTTTTTATGATTTAAAAAAGCTAGAATTATTTTATGATTTAGAAAAAGCCGAAATGCTTTAATGATTTATAAAAACTATTCCATTTTATTAATTCTATTTAATATAAGCCTATGAGTGAAATAAAAGAGGGGAATGAGAGAATACATGGAGAATGGAGCCAAGGAAGAGGAAGAGAGTATTCCAAGCATGCATCAAGAGATAAGTAACCATATTCTTTGAAAATCCTTTTGTTTGCATATGGGCCATGATAATATAATGATTGAATTTATTTGCAATAAAAAGTTTATGTGATAAAGAATTAGGATTAATTCTTGAGTAAACCTCTATACAATTTTGTTCATAGAGGAACAAGTGTCTTATTCATTGAATTATGAGAATAATTCATGTGTTGTTGTTACAACATTTTTTGGTCATCTGACCTACTATCATTAGATGGACCCAAGTACACCATGTAAGACCAATTTTACCCTAAGTAAAATTGCTTTCACTATGTAAAATAACTTAATAAACCACATTTATTAGGTTGTTTATGGTCTAAACGGGAAACCCCAAAAGGAAATATTAAACAAACCTATATTTGTTTGATTTTCCTCATGGAATAATTAATTAAACCATAATTTAATTATTATTCCCAGTCATGTTTAACCCAAAAACAAA
>JAXQQM020071645.1:0-82368 GCA_034641835.2 Pinus albicaulis | reverse complement strand
TTCATTATTTGTTACAGTGACGGAGGACACATCAAAGGACCATTTTTCAGAGGCTGGAATTATGGAGAAAGGCCCGGGAAGATATGCCAACAAGACTTCCATTAAAGCAGCAGGGTTAAAATCTACCAAAACCCCCAGAGTATTTTAGAGCATAGATTTTGCAGATGGAGACATTAATGGAGCGACAGAGAAATATCAGTGAATGATCGAGGAATTCAACACTCAGCATTGAAGATTTTTATCCGTAATTCAGGGTTTAGAAGGCAGAGGATACAATGCACAGAAAACCATACCCTCAAGGTTTCATTTCAACAGAGTTTCTTTTGGGAAAAGACAGAATTCTTATGTGATTTTACTTCTATACAATGTTCCTGAAGAGACTTTTACCCAGTGCATTTATTTCAGAAAGAAAGCCATAGAGTACAAACATCATTACAAAGTCATCAAGCAGTATGGGCGTGCACGTTTCTGCCATCTTGTCTTAATGAGGAAAATTAAATATTCATCACCTACTCCCTTTGTGAGCTTTCTTTTTCTCCTATAAATCTCCCGAAGAACAGATGATTTAGGGTTCCAGATTTTATCAGAAAATTATGCAGTGAAAAGGATTTTTTTAAACATTTTGTTGAACTCTTGTATGAAGGTTCAGAGCCCGTAGGGTCTCAGTGAGGAGGAATTCCATCCATTAAGAGGATTATGGTCTTTGGTATTTCATAGTTTGTAACTTTCTCTTATATGTGTTATTTTAATAGAACATTTCATTTCATCCATCTTTCCTGTATCATGTTTCTGGAATGCGAGTGGCTCACTGATTTTTGGTATGGATTTATCCTAGTTGTTACCCATGCTCGGATTAGTCAAGCACTTTAAATATGGCTCAAGCATGATATTCTGTTCCACCATTCATCTAAACCATACTTCTACTATATTAGTTTCTTTAGGAGGGTGTTTTTAAAACGTTATTGTCATGAATGGATTCTTAAATTGGTAAGCCCATTACATGGTGATATTGTGTATCTGGATATCAGCTCAATGACAACTAATATTCTCTCAATATTTCATTCACTACATAAACCTTCTGATAATTTGTTGTGGAATTGTACGAGATTGACCCCTCTTTCGTTAGTTGTCTCTAAATTGTCTGTTGCTTTTATATTGGATTTTTGCACATTGCCTGCGGTGTTCCTTTCTGTGTCGATTCTGGAGGCTCTCGTCCCATTAGATTAATATTACTTTCATTTTGATAGCATGAGAGATTTTTATTGATAACTTCCCTTGTTATACCTTATGCTTAACGCTGCATAAGATGTCCTAGGCACTCCCGGATGCGGGTGTACGTGATTGTATATAATTTGCTGACAGGGAGGCGGATGGGCACGTGGTCTACCACCACCGCCATCCCTCTACGCTCCGAGCACAAGTTAATTACGCCAGACATCACAGTTAATGCTGCATTAATGCAGACTTCTCCGCCTCGTTATCACGACCTCTCCATTGCAATGGCGCCCATTCCTTCGATCCTTTGTGTCTCTCCTCTACGTTCTTGCTGTTCTCAGGTAGATATTGAACCCTGTTTGCGCACCAGTACAGGGAAAAGGTGTCGTTTGAGTTGTTGCCTTGAGCTCTCGACCGGTATTCACGTTTCTTCTGGTCAGTATTGCAACTACAGTTGCTCTTCCGTTGGTTACATGCTGTCTCTGTGCTCGTTCACCATTCCAAACTTGTTTTTTCGCCCTGACCTCCCTGCCAAACTCATTATGCCACGATTGAGACCAAGAATGACTTGCAGGCGCGGCTCATCTCGTGGGCAAGTCATTAGGCCGCTTGCGTTCCCCTCTTCTGCCTCTTCGTCGGATTCCTTTGACTCCGGTGCTGGTCGAGTCGCTGCTCCCAGAAGAGGTCGAGGTCGTGGTCGCGGCAGTAGTCCATCCACCTCTGCTGCGCATGTTCGCCTCACCTCCAATGCGCACTTTCATTCCGCCCGTTTCAATTACCCCTGTTCCATCAACCACCAAGAATTCATCGCCTCTGTTTCCATTAAATTCAGAACCAACCCGTTTGCTCAGGCTCAGCCCTCAGCCCCCTCTGGAATTGCTCCGGAATCTGAGGATGGAATTTTGTTTTGCCCCCCAGGGGTTAGTCTACAGAGTTTTCAGGGGGCAATGGCCTCTCAGCACGAGCTTCCGCAAGCAAGGCCCAGCACTCCTTCTGGCAGTGACTTCTCGGGCAAAGCTCCTCCTCCTCCAGCAGATGATGATTTCAACCCGTATGCTTGCCCAGTGGTGGAAGAAGCGCCCTCGCCCACCAATGATGCTTAATGGGTTTCACTCGACAATTTTTGATCATAGGTACTCAGAAGGTGTTCATCCTCCTTCTTTTTCACAGTTTTTGCAGGAATTATGTTGTCACTCTCCTTCGCCGAATTACTGTTTTTCCAAGCACTGCTATCCATGTCACTATGCTCAGGTCAGCGCTCCAGCGCTTCAAAACGAATGTTTGTAATTTTTGCTATGGAAAGTGTTTGTTTCGGTCTTACATGTCGTGGAGAGTCCCATACTCCAGAAATCATTTTGCATTCCAGAATCATCTGTTCAGAAAGGAGGACAAGGTCCTGGTCATCAAGGTTTTCTCAGACAGTAAACAGCTGTTGTCTTTTTATGTCAATGATCAGCAATGTAATGTAAGAATGCCGTATCTCTGGGCTAGCTATTCTGAGGCCTGAGCCTCTTTGTAATCTTTTTGTATTAATATAAGTAGATACAAAAAAAAAAAAAAAATGTCTGAGCCTTGCAATTACATCACAACTCTAAGAAGTGTCTCTAGGGTGAAATATTTACTAAATGCATTTATTTCCTTGTAGATGGTGTTTTCTAATCCTATTTAGTTAGCACTAGATGCATTAATTTCAATGTAGATGTTGATTTATAATTATATTTGATTGCTTACACTATATGCATTGATTTCAATATAAATGATTTCTAATCATATTTGATTTCTTGGACTAAATGCATTGATTTCACTGTAGATGGTGATTTATAATCCTATTTGATTGCTTGCACTAGATGCATTGATTTTAGTGTATATTTTGGTTTCTAATCCTATTTTCTTACTTGCATTAGATGCATTGATTTGAGTGTAGATGTTGATTTCCAATCTTATTTGATCACTTGCATTAGATGCATTGATTTCTATGTAGATATTGTTTTCTAATCTTATTTGATTCTTGCATTAGATGCATTGATTTCAGTGTATATGTTGATTTCTGATTTGATGTAACTGGATGTATGATGGCATGTTAATTTTAAATCCATTGGATTAATAATTATTAAACTAATTTCGAGTGTAAACAAAAAAAAATTTATTAGTAATTAAAAGCTATAATAATATTGGAGAGCAAGAGATACAATGTATGGTGTTTACTATAAGAGCTCTAGCTAAATATTTAAATGGTTTATGATTTATGATTTCTATTGTCTTTTTCATATAATTGATATGAAAAGATGACAAAAATAACAAGGGTGACAATAAGAATAGTAGAAGAAAATAGTTTGAGATTGATCACAATGAAGGCTATTTGTAATTGACTATTTGTAAAATGGTTATGTAATATTAGATGTATTTGCATATTACTGATAAAATTAATCATATGTTCCTCATGTTATCGATATATTTTCCTTGGTCGCACATGACTGAAACCAGCCTAGATCCATCTTAACTCCGGATCTATCAAGCGCCGAGAGGGATCAAATCTCTCGAGGTGAAAACCTTTCCTCAATTTTTGCACTCAAAAAAGAGGTTTTCACCTCGAGAGATTTGATCCCTCTTGGCGCTTGATCCATGAGGTTATACTGGATCTAAAGCTGAAGGATTAAAAGTAACGTTAGAATCTGTAAAAGTAAATACTTCGGTGTTTAGTATGGATGGAAGTCTCTTGGTATTTACCAACCATTTAATTTAAATTGCTTCATTAATTTGTAAATTAGTATTTACAAAGTTTGATCAGCTATTGAAATGGTTGATCCACAAAGTTGCAAATTAACAAATATAGTTCATTTTAATAATGTATTTTTTTTTCAAAGAAAAAATCGTAACTTTCATAAAGTATGAAAATTACATTCTAAATGTGCCTCGATAACACTGGTGACAAAACCACCACATATGGTTACGCTAGAAAAAACTATATACATCCACAAAATGACATCCAAGAAAAATACATAGTGAACAAATATAATAATAGTCTAGACAAAAAGCAATATGAGTTGCGCTGAGAATTTAACATATATAGCCTGCGAAAAATTAACAAAAATATAGATAAAGACTATTCATTGCTCTGCAAGGGAACCCTCTATGAAGGTTCGGTAATAGAATCCATGCTCCTGATCATATTGATCTGCTCATTAATTAACCATGTTCCCATAATTTAAGAAGCACCCTCCTTAGACAAAGCATTGGCAACCCCATTTCTTTCACAGCAATGTGAAAGATGAGGTTATCAAATGATTGGACTAATAAGGTAAATCTCCTCCTTATAGGGTTGAATGTGCATATGACATCTAATTGTGTTTTTGAACCAATTAATAACAATCTTTTAGTCACCAAAGTGTTGGGCCGAAAAACAAGGTACGTTTTCACCCTACCTTTACTTCGAATTATCATACACTTTTAGTAAATTTTCCTCATCTTAATAGTAAAGGGGGATTAATGCAAAAATCAGGACAAATGGACTAATGGTAAAAAGCACGTTTAAACAACAAGGATTTGACTTATTTCATCCTTATTCACAGGAAAACAAGGCAGATGAATCGACGATGACCAAGAGACAGTTGTCAGGCAGAGGACACGAAATCACAATGACCCCCAAGGACCAACGGAAGACGGAAAGACAGATCCACATCCGAAGAACTCAAATGAAAGCCACGAGCAGCGGGTTGTCGTTTGGAAAAGACCATTCAATTGAGCGAAATCTCCTTTAAAAAGGCCAAATATGGATGAGAAAGGGAGAGTTGAATAGGAATTCTCTTCTGTAATAGATGTATCAGGACAGAACTGTCCAGTTGTATTCATGTCTTAACCTTTTTAATAAGGAATTTTGGTATTTTGAATAGTCATTTCCTGAGTTTTCCGTCGCGTTAGACTTTTGGTGGTTTGGGCCCAGCCCTGGGAGTTTCCGCACTCACCTCTGTACTGTACGTTAATTATGGAATTTATGTTCAGTTGTCTGATGCATTACGAGACACTGCTAATAAATTATATGCCTATGATCTTTGTAGTTTCTACTCTTGGTAGATAGTCTATCGTTCATGCTTTACGCTTCTGATGTGAATTGTTTCATAGATGTTATATACTTTCATCCTTTACTCTCACGAGTTTATCTTGTTTGAGCTTTAGAAAGAATGTGTTCAATGATCTACATCACTAAGAATTAGATCTTTTTATCGATACTATAAAGTAGTTGTTGATTGATGTGATATTGTAGCTAGTAATCCATAAAGAGATTCATCCATCTTTAATTAAGATAAAGCAATTGATTTTCAATTCATTGACGTTGTTCTTCAGTGCTTGAATTTGTTGTTGATTCTTTAAATAGCATTGTTAAATTCATTAGTATGTTGTTCAATCGTAGGTTGTACTGGCTGAGCTTATTTACACAGAATAGTTAGCGGTAATCTATAATTCCATTTTTCTTTTAGTTGATTGAAATTCAAGAATTAGATAAGCTTCTTCATGATAATATAGAGTAATTTTTCTTGATATCACTTGATATCCCTTCTTTACCTATAGGTCCTTCTTTCTCTATGCTTCTCATTCAATTGTCAACCCAGGGTAAGTCTTCTTATTTCAAGAGTGTAAGCACAGTATATGCAAGCAATGTCAAGAAAAACTACTCTATATTATCATGAAGAATATTATCTAATTCTCGAAGTTCAATCAACTCAAAGAGAAATGAGATTGTGAAATGCCGCTAACTATTTTGTCCAAGTAATCTCATAAAAGTGCAACCTACGATTGAGAAACACACTGATGAATTGAAAAAATTTCCTATTGAATTGAACAACAAATTCAATGAATTGAACAAAAATTTCTTATATAATTTTGCAATGGAATTGTCTTTGCAAACTATTTAGCTGAAATCTCTCTGCATCAATCAACAACTAGATGCCTTACAGTACTGATGGAAATATTAATTCTTAGCGATGTATGGCATTGAATAGTAGTCATTCTAAAGCTCATAAAACGAATATAAAAGTGTTAGGAAATGATGAAAGCATCTAATAGCTATGAAAACAGTTACTCTAAGCCAGAAATCATGAATGATAAACTACCTTAATGAAAGAGAGAACTGTAGCATCATAGGTTTATAATTTAACAAGTGGAGAGATGTATCACAGAATGCATCAGATAACTGAACGTAAATTCTATAATTAACGTACAACACAGATATTAGAAAATAAACTCCCAGGGCTGGGCCCAAACCACCATAATTCTAACATGATGGATAACTTAGGAAATGACTATTCAAAACACACAAATTCTTTATTAAATTGAAGGTTAATACATGAATACAACTGGATAATTTTTTCCTAATACGTCTATTACAGAATAAAGTTATTATTCAGCTCTCCCATATATCGTTCATCTTTGGCCTTTTAAACGTGATTTCACTAAGTGGAATGGTCGTTCCCAAATGATAACCCACTGCTCGTAGTTGTCATTTGAGTTCTCTGGATGTGGATCTATATTTTTGTCTTCTACTAATCCCTGGGGGTCACTGTGATTTCGTGAGTCTCTGTCCACCAGCTATATTTTGGTCATCATCGATTTAGCTACTTTTTTTTCATGTGAATAAAGATGCAATAAGTCAAATTCTTGTTGTTTAAACATCCTTTTTACCGTTAGTCCATTTCTTAGTTTACATTAAATCATCATTTTCCTTCTTTATTAAGATGAGGAATAATTCACAAAGTGTACAGTGTTCAGAGAGTAAAGGTGGGGTGAAAACATACCTTGTTTCAACTGACACAAAGATACTGGATTAACAATTTCCATTTTCAATGGGAAAACAACATAGCAACCTAAACTCATAAAACTCATAAGCCCAGAAAACCTTATTTGGTTTCTTATCCGAAATTATTATTTTTCATCATGAAAGAATGGTTGTGTGATATATGAAGGATAACCCTGCCCCTGCAATCTCCTTCGAAAAGAGAGGCACCATCGAAATATGCCCAGGGATAGGTAAAGTCAATAGTTTCTTCTGCTATAATACACGAATGAGGAGGAGGGTCAAAATCTGAGATCGGGGAGTAGATGGCCAAATTTTGAGCAACCACTTTGTCTGATATGGAAGTCTTGTCGTGAAAGACCTCAACATTCTGAGCTAGCCAGATTCCCCATCAGATAAGTAATGGTAAACTTCTAAGTTTCTTTTGATTGACAATGTTCCACCAAGATCTCCACACTAACATATATGACTCACCCTGCCATTGAAATGTGAAGCCCAGAGAAATGTGTCCAAAGGACTAGATAGCTAGAGAAAATAGGTATGATAATAAAATATTATTTACATAATCTGCATCATTTTACATAATGGGCACCAACCCCACCTTATGATGCCACACTTGATAAGATTACCTCTCAAAGGGACTCGATTCTCCAAAATACACCATTGGAAAAGGCAAGGTTTTGCAGAACATTCCACTTTCCATAACTTCTTCCACCACTATGAGAGGTTTGCAAGTTTCCTATTTTCAAAGAAGAATACATATCCTGATTTTGGAGTGTAATCACCAGATGAAGCATGCACCAAGACCAAAGAATCCTCTCTTTCCCTGATGCAAACATGGGCCGCATTTAAACTAGCAATGATTCAATGCCATTGATCTACCCATTACATGGGGAGATGAAGATGTAGTACAGAGAGCCAACCTTGTCCCCAAATAGATGTACTGTCCTCATCTGTGACCTGAGCCAAAGTGTGTTGAATGTGTGCCTAAAGGAATTCAATAAGTTCAAGTGGGAGATGATAATTTGTACCACTCCCTACTCATGGGTCCGTGACAATTCAAATGTGTTCACCATTGCCTACTTTCCATACGAGACCCTTTTCGATCACCTGGAATTATTGTAATACCACCTTCCATATGACTGAAGCATTTGGTCTGCTATGATCAAAGGCACAGATCCATTCCACATTGGACCAAGGCCATATGTACTTTTGATACATACCTTTGTCCATAAATTGTTGGTTGATATCAAACGCCATCCCACCTTGGATGTCAAGGCCTTTGCAAATAAATGAATGTTTTTTAAGAGCTAACCACCCCAATCCTTTGGTGGAAATATTCTATCCCATTTTACCCAAGAAAATAATCTACCCTCCTTCCATCCATCCCACAAATAACAACAACATATTTTGTGAACTGAAGAAAGGGTACCTTTGGGGATCCATGAGAGGGAGGACCATAAAATTGGGATTGCTTCAAGAACTAATATAGAGAGAATCAATCTGCCAGTGTGTGATAGCCATCAGAAACTCTAGGACTTTACCCTGTTTTCGATTTTTTCCAGAATCCATTGCCAATCAATATTTTGGTAATCATTTGGTTTAAGATAAAAGCCCAAATATTTTAGGCCATTGTCAAGGGGTTTGAATTGATAAGGAAGGACAAGTTAATCGTACCTTGATTCCTCCCTAGATAGACCATTAAAGGATATAGAAGACTTCAGAGGATTTACCTGCGTGCTTGTTGCTTTTTCAAATAAAGAGAGCACCTCCCTTATGGATGCAACATCCTTTTGAGACCCATCAGAGAACAATAGGACATCATCCACAAATAATAAGTGAGTGATGAAACAAACCTCGATGACTACAATACCTCTTAGAACTCCGTTTTTAGCGCCTGATAATAATCTAATGAGCCCTCATCCACAAGTAAGAAGAGTAATGGGAATAAAGGACATCCCTTATGCAATCCCCTCTGAGCATGGGAAAAAGAGGTAACCGTTCCATTGATAAGAACCACAAATGAGATAGAAAAGATGCAACTCATAACCCAATTGATAAAAGGAACTTTGAATCCAAGGTGGGTCATCCACATACGGAGATAAATCTAGCATACTCTGTTGTAAGCTTTTGAGAGATCAAGCTTCATAACCAACCCTTTTAGCTTCCAAGTTTTAAGCTATGAAATCCTTCTTGAGCATCCCAATAGCCTCATGGATTTGCCTCCCTCCAAAAATGCAACTTACTCCTTTGACAACTTCTTTGAAAGAATCAATTTGAGCCATTTTACTAATGTATTAATAGTAATATTGTTAATTTTAACAGTACATTGATAGTTACATTTTATTACACAGTTAACATACTCTTGTGTAAATAGCACTAGTTTTAAATCTAATAAATTCACTAAACTCCCTACCCATCCTACTTATAAAAATTAATTCTCTCTCTTATATATATATATATATATATATATATATATATATATATATATATATAACACAATAACTTTTAATTCCTTTAAACTATATATATACTTTTTGTTCTTTTAAACAATAACAAAATATATTATATTAACAAATCTATACAAAAATACATAGAAAAATATATTCATAATTTCCAATAACTTAATGTAATAAAATTTCCAACCCATTCTATTAAAAAAAACACATTGATAATTATAAATAATTATAAAATATTTTTTAGTTAATAATTTAAAAAAAAAAATCTCAATTATTTTGATAACATATATTTAGTTTTCATGTTAGTGAGATTATTATTTTTTAAATAATAACAACATATTTTTTTTTGTGCAAAAGTACAATAAAAATATATTCATAGTTTTCAATGATAATATGTGTAAGCATTTTTTAATTATATTAGTTTTTTTAATATTTTAAAACAAAATGTTCTCTGGGTGTGAGGGGAGGAGATGATTTGGACATAGGGATCAAGAGTAATGAATAAGTGTTTATGTGAAAGGGTAAGTGGTGGTCCTTTTCACGCTTCCACGCAGTGATCATTAGGGGAATTTTGAGGTCTAAAATGGGCCTCTAAGGAAAATGTACAATCAAAATTCACTTTATGAGAACCAATCAAATTTTGAGGACATCATCCCTAATGGTTGAGGTGGCATTGCTTGAGTTAAAGGTACTTACTTGTCACATTCTCAATGGTAGATAAAAACTCATGGTTGACCATGGTAGTGCTCTAAGTACTTTTAAAGTCAAAGTAAAGTACTCATAATAAATGTTATTTCACACTTTTTGAATAAAAATATATTATTGTCATTTCATATTTCTTGAAAGAAACAATGCATATCCCTATACATTTATTATATTATATTATATTATTTTTATATAGTATATTAATTACATGTTATTATACAATTTAAATAATACAAATTTTAATTAATAGCATATAATATAATTAAAAATTTATAAATTTATATTTATATTTTATTTTAAGTTATTTAAGTACAAAGGACAAATGCATTAGTTGTTCAATGATAATGACTTTTTCTTGAAAAACTCATTCTTATTTATAGTCACATCAATACAATTTTTTTATTAATTTGATTTTGGTACAACTTTTGAATTGAATTTCACTATGGTTACATGGATTGAGGTGCAAAAAGTGAATTGTAAATTCATAAATATTATTTTATTGGTTTAACTATTATTTTATTATTTCCTTAGGAGACCCATTTTAGACCTCAAAATTCTCCTAATGAACATTCATGGTCCGCGGTCTGGAGACTCTGTCGGATAGATTCTCAAACGATGGTTATCTCCCCCTCCAAGTGGTGGGAGACACATTCCACATGTAAACATTTGTTTGGATTCATACATGGTTTCTCTAGTGAATTGGGAAAACACCGTTT
This sequence comes from Pinus albicaulis, assembly GCA_034641835.2. Lineage (NCBI taxonomy): Eukaryota > Viridiplantae > Streptophyta > Pinopsida > Pinales > Pinaceae > Pinus > Pinus albicaulis. Next base: position 71,485 of record JAXQQM020071645.1, on the reverse strand, counting down.
ACTAAACCAGGCTGGTTAGCGAAGGCAACAATGCATGCGGCCATCACAGCATGGAGGCTATGTGTAAAACTGGTATGTTTCTCGGGGCTCTCCTGGTAAGTGGGATAGAGGCTTGTCCTCAGAACATGCATTCTGAATGTAAGGGTTTGAGGAAATTGACACGCTAGAAAGTTGGAATGTTTGGAAATAATGAATTGTCTGTGTTTGTCATGTCGATTTCCATTTATTATAAAACTCTGCTTGCTTAAATGGGAATGTTTTGGGTTCTTTCGTTTGTCCTGGATATGGTAGATCCATGTAATGTATATGACTATATTCGCCTCTGGTTTTCGTTGACCTAGCAAGTTATGGGTAGACATGTCGACATGGGTTTAGTTCATGCCCAAATTGCAAAATCTCGGTTGGTTGAATTCAAAGGGTTCGTTGCTAATTATCTGGCTTCGCTCAGTAATTAGGAAAATTTTTGGTTCTTGGAACACCGGAGGAAAGAATGGTGGGATGGAGTGGCTATATGTCGACATGGGCATACAATTGTTTTAATTGTTTGGAAGAGCAAATTTAATAGTTTGTTTGTCTGTTTGACCATTACAGGTCCGCCTAAGTTGTTATCTGCTCCGACCCTTGCACCGTAGGTCTTGCCTCCAGTGCGGATTAGAGTGTTCTTGCAACGGTTGGGTGGTTCGGTAAAAGCTAGTATGGTGAAGGCAATCCCTGGTACTGGAAAACAAGGGCGTGGAGGCCGTGACAACAAGCAGCTGAGGGATAAGGGTAAATACCAACAGGTGTTGTCCAACAAACCCCCGTGCCAGAGAGGCCGGAAAACCGACGCTGAGAACATGAAAAATACCTTGCATGCTTATAGCATAGGCTCGCCAACATAGGGGAAGAATCTGATTTCATCTTGGGAGACATAATTGACTTTAAAGGCAGCAAGAGGTTCAGGTCGAGGACTGGACAATGTTGGTGTCGACCACAGGCACTCTTTCGAGCACGATACTCCTCTTGACAATGGGTGTATATTTATTGGCCTTGAAATGTATAATGGAAAAATCCATAATGTCTTTGCTTGAAGCAATAGGTAATTCAAACACAGTGAGCCTCCTTTGACATCCAAAAAGAATTTCAATAAACTTCAACCTACTGCACCATTAGAATGTGTATAGCCGCATTGAACGACGGTTTCGAGGCCTGCCTCAGCTGATATGTCGGGATCAAGTGTCAAAGATCCTGCTACGGTAGAATCATCTGATGATTAGCTTTTGGATAGAAAATTTTTCCTGATTTCGATCACTTATTGTTCACTTGAGAGGCCTCCTCCCTTGAAACCCATATTGGACAACAGCTTTGTTCCTATGCCTTTTTTATGCTTTTCAAATGTTGTAAAAGAGCTTAAATCAACATTTTCATGTAAATAAAATGCATGTAAATGCTTACCATTTTCCTCATATTTCGACTAAGGGACAAAGATTCTCTTAGACTCTTTCCTGATTCTTGAGGTTTCCTCTTGGAATATTGATCTTTATTCTTTCAGCTCTTTGGACTTTGGTGCTGATAGAACCTAAACCTCATCATCATGTGGACAAAAGGTGTAGACTTGGCCATGTTCCTTCTCTGAGGGACTTTCTGCACTAGCCTCTTATATAAGATTTGTTGTGGAAAAGGATGATGATGGTGGAGAAGAAGGTGGTTTATCACCATTCTCATTACCTCCTCCTCCTGGAGAACACTCTCCTCTTGGAGGTCTGGAGCTTTCACCCTACAGCCTGGTGTTCTGTCTTCATAGTGGACTTTCATCATTTCTGCCATGTCAAAGAAAGCCTTCCTAAAAGCCTTCACATCGTTAGACATACTTGCAGGCTCTTCTCCATGTGACATGCTATTAAAGCCTCATGTACAACAGGAGGTAAAACTTGTGGTGGAGATTGTGGCGACTCTGCCCTCCTTCTCCTTGCTCCAATTTGAGAACTTGCACCCACAAGCATGCCTTCTCGTCTCTTGAGCTTCAAACTTGTAAGCATTTAAACATTTGCAAAACAAATTAATCCTCCTTCCACAAGAAAACCTAGTGCTCTGAAACCAACTTGATCTAAATGAGAATATTAGTTTTGTTTTGGTAAGATCCAATTCAGAATATAAATAAAGTGCTTGAGGATTAAGAGGCTAATTGCATGTTTAATATGAGTTTTTATGTGTTTTTATGTGAATTTCATGAGAAAATTAACATAAATAAAACACTGAATAGTAGCATCTAATAGACATGAACATCACTTTAAACAGTCACACAACGACACATGATGAAGGAGTTCACCCCGCCTGGGCTACGTCTCCTTGGTCTAGCTTCCAATGGCTTGTCTCTCTTCTATTGTGCTCAAAAGAGTAATTATATGTTTTTAGAATTCTCAAACAGCTCTGAAGCCTGTTTCATCAACTCTAGAATGCCCCAAAATTCCTGTGTAGCCTATTTATGCCTGGAATTTGGCCAAAAACTAGAGAAGTTATGATCTCCCCAATTTTCTCAACTAACTGCTCCACAATTTTCTCTAGGGCCCGAATCATCCTACAATTTCGCCCTTTTTTCCATGCTAACTCGGTGACAAATTCCCCATTTCCCAGGAAAAAATTTCACCTCATTAAAATTCCCTCTATATTCTATGGCAGGTTTTTTTTTTAATAATATGCCACTTACAGTTTTGCTAACAGTCGTCATGTGGCCACCCCTTAGCACTAACTGTTAAAAATATATGCGAGGGCTGGGGGCTAGCCTTCCACCGATGGTGGTGACTAGGGTTGGAGCTAGACCCTGACCCCCTCCCCCATACCTCCGGAAATTAAACAATAAAATGAATTTGTGATACTTCTTTCTTGTTGCATTAAGGTCTACATTTCGACTCCTCGGGGTTCCGCTCAACCCTTGCCAAAATTTTGTGGCCCCATGTGCTACCATGTGGCGGCCCTTGGTTGGGCCATGCCTCAGCACGTAGTCGGCACAAAATAAACCAATCAAACTTCGCCAAATTGAACCGGTCATACTATGACACTTGGCACTCCCTGATTCGTCAGAGGAGAATACACCATTGACCAGTCAACCTGCCACATAGGCATGCCTAGTCAGTTGTATGGACTATTGACTAGGATTTTCGCACATTTTTTTCTTAATTTCCTGTTTGAAAAAGTGGATAGAACGTGTTTATGGGAGAATATGTTGTATGTTTTCCACGAAATGAGTTGCACCAAATTTATAACGACGCGATATATGTGGTAGTTCGAGTTCCACACTAAGCATAATTTTGAGCATATGATCACAAGCTCACGGATGAAATGAAAACGTGTGTTAATGTGCTTGATATTTTTTTGGAAAACATGATTTTTTTATAAATAAATTGTTGAATTGTTATAAAAGTAAATAGGATTTTCCTCCTTCTGAACATTTGAAATATCTTTCAATAGTATTCTCAGCCACATTTCTTGACAAGTTGTTGGATTTCCTGCTACGTATTCTACCTTTATAAAAGATATTGAAATTATTCACTTTCTCTTGGATGCCCATGAGATCATATTGGTTCCAAGGTGAAAAGAATACCTTGAGGTGCTTTTGCAATCATCTAAACTACTTGCATAATCATTGTCTCTATAACCTGAAAGTAAAAAAATTTCAAAATGTGTATAGAACAAACCATAGTCTAGGGTCCTTATAATATATCTTAAGATCCTTCTACAACCTTCCAATGAGAAATATAGGGTGGAGACATAAACCTAGGGACAAAACTAGAAACAAACATGATATCAAGTCTAGTAGCAATGAGATACAAACAACTACCAACTAGACTTTTATACAATGTGGGATCTATTATCACTCCACCGGATCTTCGAAGGATGAGAAGGAGACAAACAAAGGTAACCACAAACCAATTTGACCTAGTAGCTATCCCTACTAGGCTGAGAGGGCACTCTTAGCAATATTCACATCCAATTTGACTGCATCATGGAGATTTTAGGCTAGATATGCAGATTATGGTTTGGTTGATTTGGATTTGGTGCTGGATGGTGAATTAGGTCTAGGAAAAACTAGGTCAAGGCTCTAAAAACCAGACTTAAAGAAATGTAATGGGGCAAGGTAGGCACACACTTTAGCACTTTCAAGGTATCTTGGTGAATATGGTAGATTGATAGAGTTTCAAAATGAGCATGGGAATCATGAATTCATTTATATCATAAAAAAGTGAACATAGCTGTGATAACTTCTCCAAAACAGAGCCTTGAAATCAATGAATTCTTCTTATCAATCTTAGAAATCAATCACATAAGACATGGAAATGAAAGATGGAAGGAAAAATACTTTAAAACATATGATAACATAAGAATAAACACTACTAAAACACATACCACATGAATCCGACCAAAATAGTTGTAAACTTTGTCTATTAGTTCCTGCCAAAATCATTGAATACACCAGTGTTCCAAGATAAATTCCATGGCATCCAACCTTTGGAAATGATTACAAACTATATAATAGAGGAAAATACATCATAGGAAAGCTCATCGGGTTGATAATTCTATTCAAGGCACATCATAAATGACTTTGATGAGTCCTCACCTAAACACTAGGAAAGTTGAAACAGTTTCCAAGATTTTAGACAAAGTTTAGGAGAGCTTATGTCCTCATTAATTACAAATTTCCTCATATAGTGAGGCAAAAACCAACTAAGAAGTCTAAAATAAAATTAATTTATTACAAGACATTGAATTTTATATCATTCATGGCATGAAAATGTCTCCAAACCAGATGGGTCGCACCAGAATTGACCTAAACAACAATTTAGTAGAAATTTCACGCCATTTGAGAGTTGATTTTGGCTTACTTGTAGGAGTCAAAAATACATTCTGAAAGTTGGGTTGAGTAGCCACACGTGTATTCTTTCCAATGAGCCATAAAAATCTAAAAAATACCCATGGGAAGGCATTCAAAATTGATTTTTCCAACCTCACTCATAAATGTTGCACCAATCCAGAATTTGTGGAAGAAACCATGAAAAATGTGAGCTGTTTTGAGTTTTTCATCAAATATGGAAGTTTTCATTGAAAAACCCTTTCATATTTAGTATTTAAACATGAATATCTACCCATCCATGTAGATAAAATATGATTTGGGTGTCCTGAGAAAAAGGGTCGCACCTTAGTGTGACCTTTCTGTGTATCATTTTTAACAAAATTTAAAAAAAAATCAAATTTCTCCAAAATTTTCAAAATTTTTTCCTTAGCTACTCTAAATTTTAGGGTAAAAATTCAAGGATTTTTTAGCCATCAATTTCACTCCTTTACCTCCTTTTCTTGTCTCCTTTTTCTTGTCTTGGACCTCTTGTAGTTTTCTCTTCAATTGCTCAATTTTCACTTGTGCAATCTAATTTCTGGTTTGATATCAGGCAACCATGTGTTTGTGAATCTTATTGTCCTTGTTTGTAGTTTCCAAGAGATTTTCCAAGTGAGAGTTGAATTTTTCAAGCCAAAACTCCTTGTCTTCACTGATTTCTTTAGTTATCCTCTCCTCAAAAGTTAGCTACTCATTTGTAGGATTTTGTTCTTTTTTTTTCCGCAGAGCCTTTTTTAGACCCATATCTCTTGGTCTCTTCCTCTTTCCTTGGTGGTCATGCTCATCAGTTTCAGCCACTGTTTTTCCCCTTCCCTTTATATTTTCCTCAAACAATATTTTCTCCAAAATCAATTGATTTGTCTTCAAATGACTATTTTCCTGCTCAAGAAATGAGATGACAAATTGAGCCCTTGCTAGGTTATCTTGGAGCTCTTTGATCTAAGCCTCCTTGTATTTGATTATTCTCTACAAATTTTCATGGTCATCATGGTCCTCTAGGTTAACCAAATCAAAATCATGTTCCTCATCATCATGCATGGAAGTCTCATGCAAAGCTGATGGTGATCCCTGTGGTGAAACAGGCTCAGCCCCTTCCTCTTTCCAAGGAGAAAACAAAAGACTCCTACCTCTCTTATAAGTGAGAGTAACCTCAAACCTAGGCCTCTTTGAAATCTCATCATTTTTTCTTGATGAGCCAAGCTCCATTGGTTGTGCAGACTTTGACCTTGATGGTGTTGTTTTGTTAGGAGAAATAGTGGGACTAATACCAAGAGCAGTGTCTAGTTTATCCATGAATTTTTCCCAGGTGATTTGATTGGCTGAAAGCTAATGCATAACCAAATATTTATCAATCTATGATGAAATAGGTTGGTGATGTGAGGTTTTCCCATGGTCTTGAACTTTTCAGTCATCTTCACCACACTTCTAAACAAAAAATTGGACAAATTAAGTGCCTTTGTAGAGGTGAAGTTCATAAGCAACCTAACATGATACTTGTATATTCTGGAAAACCTCCCTTCACAAGTAATATATTTCATAGTGATTTTCATTAAGGGGGCATACTTGTCATGGATAAATATGAAAGGAATAACATGTTCAGGAATATCTTTGAGGTTAGGTTTTAGGAACATTTTGTAATCATCAAGTTGTAATTCCATGCCCTTAAATCGGTTTTCACCTTGATTTGGAATACATGTGGCTGAAGAAATATGATATGTTGAAACATTGAAATCCACACCTGCTATGACAGCTTTTTCTATGTGAAAAATATGGGCAAAGAGGTTGGTCAAAGGAACATGAGAGCCAACCTCTGTGATCATCTCACCAAATTTCATACATCCAGAATTTTCAAAACATTTTTTGATAAATGGAGAGGCATTAATTTCACTTAAACTAATGGGCTTAAATCTTGAAAAGTGTCCTCCCATTTTCACTTTCTGTTTTCTCTCTAGTTTACTCTCCATGGATTCTTTTTGAAGGATAGACTTTAGCTGATTTTATGGTTTTTAGATGACAGGTCATAGTGGTTTTTAAAATAGTGGAAAATTAGTGATGATATGGAGGTTTCCTCAAAGGTTTTGAGGTCACAAAGCGGAGTATGAGATGGAGTGTTGTGATGAAATTTTTTTCATGAGATAAAATGGTGTTGTGAGAAGTTTATAAACTGTGCAATGGAAACTTGGTAGAAGGCTAGGGATTAATGAAGTCAATGGTAAATGAGTAATGAGTGATAGGGAGTGTGTATGTTAGGGTTTTTATAGAGTGTAGGTGATATTATAAGTGAATGAAAGTTAGGTTTCCTTCATTAAAACCATGGAGAACACAAAAACTAGTGAAAAATTTGTTGAAGCAAACCCTGAGAAGAAATCAATTTTTCCTTTGATGAAATTGCTTGAAAATATGGTGTAGAGGATCAATTACTAATTATTGAAGCTTTATGGACCTTTGAACAATCTCTGGAGGCTATAAAAACTCTGAATTTTGTTTCGGAACCATGAAAAAACTCCACATTTCGAAACTCTGGCAGTTCTGCGGAAAGGTCGTGAAAAGGTTGTGCCAGACCAGAAAGGTTGCGAAAAGGTCGCACCTAACCATAAAGGTTGCATCAAGGTCATGCCTCTCTGAAACTTGTGGAAAAACCCTCCTTATCTCACAATTTCCATCTTCTCTTGCTTTGCACAATGATGTCAAGGGGAACAAAGGATATGAATAGTAAAAATAAGTTACTTTAGCTCCTCCATAGGCCTTTGTATTTTCTTTTGATGTCTTACTAATTAATGAGATAAGATGGCCCACCTCACCAATTTTAGCTTTGCCTTTTGAAATTTAGGATCGTTTTTGAAATTTTGGAACTTTAGAACCATTATTACATATAAAAACATCAATTACATTTGAAATGAAAATTTATTGAAAATACTTGCCTATTACCACTCCTCCAATTGATGGATTTTATGTATGAGATGGAAGTTTAGTGACCTTCGAACCCTAATGACCTAATGGAGACTCTTAATTGAATGAAATCATGATGGAGATAATTAAATGATGATGAAAACCTCTGAATGATGATACACTTAGCTTATTTGATGATATGAACCAGCAATTTTAATTTTGGAAAGAGTGGAAATAGACCTAGACCTAATGCCAAGTGACCAAATTTTTTCTTGAAGACTTATTGAAATGACAAAAATTTGACTTAGGGACCCTATTAAAACATGATAAGAGTCCATTTTATCACTCGTGATAGGATGCAAATACTGACACTAACATTGGCTCAAGTTGGGGATGGTAGCTCCTTGGAGGTGTCAAGAACATCGTAGATCAAGTAGCCTAACCATTGAGCATGGAGTCAAAAGCTAAAAACCAGACTGAATATTGAAAACTCAATATAATAAACCGACTCAAAACTAGACTGACTCGACTTTGACTAAACTTTGAAAACAATAGAAAACTAGTGGAAATTTATGGCCTTCACCTCGAGCTCCAATCTCTGATGATTCTCTGCTTCACACTTTGCAGAAAAATTAAACTGATATATACAATGGAATTGGGAATTTTTCAGAAATCTGCATCAGAAAAGATAATTCTTAAGGAGCCTACCATTGACTGGTCCTCCTAAGAAATCCTCTCCATTCATCTCTTCCAATAGGAAAGCATGCTATCCATGAGAGGCTAAAATATTTTATGGTCCTTTCCACAGGTTCTTAAATTTTCCATGCTTCCCTTTTTTCTCATTTCTAGCATCCCAATGAAGGACCACATCTGCAATATTAAAATCATCTGCGTTTTTATTGCGGGCATATACCTTATTTATCTTTTCATGAAACTTTGAGGTGTTTTGAAAGACCTCATCTCTTGTTTGATGAAGATGGATCATATGATTGATCCGACGCTGCACATCATTCTCTTCCTTTATTGCTTCTTGTAACAACTTCATAACCAAGGCTGCAAGTGATGTAGGAATAACAATACCTACTCCATATACCCACTGAAAAGTAGACATTCCTATTTATTTCTTACTGCTCACCTTGTCCTCCCATCAATCATTCACAATATTTTTATGCCAGTTCTTCTTGTTTTACTCTATCGTCTTCTTTATGATATTAATAAAAGATTTATTATAAGATTCTTCCAATCCATTACCTTGCAGATAATATGAGGTTGAGTGCCCCAATTTGATGTTGTACTTGTCACAAAACTCAACCATTTTATTTGATTTGAATTCAGCCACATTGTCTGTAATGATCTTATGAGGACAGCCAAAACGAGACAAAATGTTAGTCTCCAAAAACTAAATAATCACTAAAGATGTTGCTTGCCTTATTAGGATCACTTTGATCCATTTGGTGAAGTAGTCTCTAGTTGTTAAGATTCATTTATGTTGTGCATATGATGTAGGATGAATCTCTTCGATAAATTCAATGCCCCATTGCTGAAAAGGTTCTTGCATGGAAATAGGCTGCAAAGGTAATGGAAGAAGCTTCCTTTTACCTTGAAATATCTGACACTCCTGGTAACTCATCATTATTTTATACAAATCTGCAAAAAGAGTTGGGCAATAATATCTAGCCCTCAACACCTTATTAGCCATGGATTTCCAAGATAGGTGACCTCTACAATCTCCCTTATGGAAATCATTCATTACCTCTTTGGCTTCATCTTCTACTAAACAGTTCAGCAAGATACCTCCCGAGTATTTCCAATAAAGAACGTTGTCCAAAATGCAGTATTTGGAAGCCTTCAACTTTAATTACCTGCCCTTACTTTTATACATGCCTAGAGGAGGATTTAGATGCTGAAGAACATATATAATCTCGGAATACCATTGATATGAGAGAAAAATATCAGATACCTGCATGAGTGCGCCTTCCTCTTCTTCATCAGACAAAACTGAAATGAGGTTGATATCAAGAGCATGTAAATTTTATTCAACCATGAACTTGGCTAATCCCTGGCCTTTGATCAGCTTTGTGGGCTTGATCTCAAGGTCATACTCTAAGATTGCTGCTATCCACTTCCCTCTTCTGCCTTCTGGATCAGTCTGCATGAGAACATCCTTCACTGATGAATTGGTAACATAAGCTAGAATATGTGAATGAAGGATATATACTCGGAAATCCTTCAATGCGTTTACCAGGGCCAATGCTTGCTTCTCAATTATATTATATCTAAGGGTTTAATCCTTGATGGTACGGCTGAAGAATGTAATTGGATACTCGGTCTTATCCTTCTTTTGCATCAAAAACACAGCCAAGGTATGTTTAGAGGCAAATGAAAAAATGATGAAATCAATGGAGTAATTTGGGCAAGGCTTATTAGAATAGGATTTGTAGTTAAGGCAACTTGTCGAATAGCATTTACTTTTGTAGTCTTAAGTTTAGATGTTTTAGAGAGTTTATGGCCTATAAGGCTTGGATGGACAGACTTAAACTCTTAAAGTTCTTGATGGCTTATAATGTTGTTCGGTGGCCAATGGACCTTGTTTCCTTCGGCTAGGTTGAGGCCATTGAACATCTTCTATGATTGTAAACTGCTATTTTGAATGAATGAATAGAAAAATACTGCCAATCTTACCAAAACAAAATATTTTAAAATAAAACATAACATTTTTATTTATTTCTTTTAAACCAAAAATATCATTTTCATAACATACAATTTTACAACCCTCTCCATCATGGTTTGCTTCGATAAAAACCAACATATAATATTGATTATATTAGTGAAAAATCCATACCCATTTTATCCCATATCAAGTCTTTCAGAATAACAATTGCAAATCCCATATCAAGTCTTTCAGAATAACAATTGCAAAATGAAATAAAAAACTTGGCTCACTACCTATAACTCTCCAACCTATCATAGAACACAAAATCTCCAACATATCATAGAACACAAAAAGAAACAGACATCAAGCCTGATTATGAGGTCTGTCCTCCCCAAACCCCTCAGTGAGCAGATCTATCTCCATATCCTTTTCCTGAGCAGTGTTGGAAAGCTGAAGGTCGCCATATAAGACAATGGGATTTTCTTGAGGGCCGTTTGAAGCTGAGGATCTCTTCTTCTTCTTGGAAGTGCCTGCTTTTTCTGAATTATAAACCAAGATTGAAATTAACCCAGCAACAATGACAGCAGAAATAAAGTGAATACAGAATTACCAAGATTGAAAATAACCCAACAACAATGACAGCAGAAATAAAATGAATACAGAATTAAGTCAAAAAGGAAAAACACAAGGCAATATGACTTCTTCATTATATTTGGCTAATAATCTTTATAAAAAGATGACAATAAATCTATTCAAACACATACATAAAAAAATAAATTAAAAAATATATATAAATACTTTCTAAAACTGTTTTTGCTGTTTTTATTTAGCTAAGTATTTATTTTCCTCTAACAAAGAGAAACAAGTTAAAAATCCATAACCGAGTCACATTTTGCAAGAGTGAAAATTTATATCTGCAAAGTTATTATAGGTGTCATAATTTTCTTCAAATCAACACAGATAGCAGCCAATAATACCTGTGTACCAGCTAATTTGACAACTAAATTATGATTCCCACTTTTTTATAAAACACTTAATCCATCCGAAAGTTAACTGACCCACTACTCATACATTTACAAGTAATAATCTGAAAATGAGAAGAACCAAACCGGAAACAGAGCTGGACACACAAGCCTTGTGAGTTTACATGATGTACGTTATTGTTTTTTAAATTTATATGATATAATGTACGTTATTGTTTTTTTTTTCACGAAAAAAATATTGTTTTGTAATTTATTTTTTTTCACGAAAAAAATACTCTTTTGTATTAGATAATAGCAAACAGTACATGTAATCATGTAATGTCCAGTATTTGCGTTTCAAAACTGAAAATTCAGACTTGTAGACTGTACATCATTAAACTCCCAGAGAACAGAACAATCCTAGAGGCCAGAAATTGCAGCATGACATGCTGTCTCAGTATTGTCAAAATGAAACTGCATAGTGGAAACTGGAAATTATGATTATGGTTACTGGTTTTTATTTTAATGCCGTAATTTTTTTGGGGGGTGGGAATTTTTTTTATTTTAATGCTGTAAAGCATTCTTTAATACAGGGGTCTAGTGAAAATATTACATTGTTCAGTGTATGAATCCGAACACGTAGAAACAATAAACCTGGAGAAACTAAAAAATTGAGTCAAAAACATTAATACCCTTTAAAAGAATGCAGCCTAAAAATAAAGGAAAATTAAAACTGAGTGAAATGAATTTAAGGTCCAGAACTGTTTGGGCAACACATTTATTTCATGGTATGACATTAAATCCGAACACGTAGAAAGAATAAACCTGGAGAAACTAAAAAATTGCGTCAAAAGCATTAATATCCTTAAAAGAATGCAGCCTAAAAATAAGGAAAATTAAAACTGAGTGAAATGAATTTAAGGTTATTTCTCTTATTACTTTTTCTCTTTCTCTTTCACAATAGGGAAAAGCTGGAAACTCTAAAATTCTTAACTCACTCCCTGATTCTCATTGAATAACTCTTTCCTCGAATCTCTGCCACCATTCTCTTCTAATTGAATAACTCTTTCCTCGAATCTCTGCCACCATTCTCTCATATATCTTGCAGATTTACTGATCAATTAACTAATGAAAGTTGTGTTTCTGTAATATTTTAATAAAAAATGACCATAGATGTGACAAATTTAAGTGTTTTAACTAAAAATAATTGCATTAAAAACAACACAATCACAATCGGATATGAAGCTGCAGCATTGGAAAATTGAATGTTATCAATGGATGATGATCATGCAATGGCATGGCAAATATTCTTGGTTTATCTGGGTTTCACGACAGTTACTCTTTCCGGCGCCATTTACATATAGTGTGGTTCCCTAGGTCTGACAACGAACATGACCCGCCTTCACTCTCATGTCTACACGACTCAATTAAAGCATGGACAAATGGCAGAGCTTTATTTCGGCTGTTATCTGCCCATTAATGCGGTGGCAGATACTGCTATCCATTAGATTTAAGCAATTTTAAATCTAACGATGAGCAGTGTATCTGCCACCGCATTAATAGTAAAGCCGAAATACTGGTTGCCTGGACGGATACCGATACTTTGGAGACGCTACTTTGGAGACGCTGCTGCACGTGTAGCTACGTAGCTACATTTGAAATTTCAAATTTCAAATTCCAGTTTTGAGCGCCCTTTAATTTCAAATTTCAAATGGGCGCCCCTCTATTTCAAATTTTAGTTTAATGTCCATGTCCGGGCCCGGGAGTTTGGCTTCCTGTTGTTTTTCCTTCCATGGCTGCTGGATAACCAGCTGCTCTTTTGTTTTTGGTGCAGGTGCAGCTTTCTGAAGTTTTCGAAGCCATGGATGCAACTGTCAACGACTTCATCATTGCATGTTGGATGTGGAAAACAATGACGTTTTCCCTCGGGGTAACGCAATTGTAAAGCATAGCGCCCTCTTTAATCAAATGTTATGTCTCGGTCTATCAATTAATACCTGGATGGAGGAACCATGAAAGCTGAAGGAGGCCTTCAGCATGTTGGAAAAATATAGCGATAAGAAAATCAGTTTGTTGGATCTCCAAGATTTCTTCACTCGCTGTCGCGTCGGGAAGCTGCTGAGCAGAGAGGAAATGGAGGGCATGATAATTTTTGTCCACGCTGAAAATAGCGACTCTGTGAATTTTGATGACTTTCACCAGATTTCTGTGAATTTTGAGGAGTTTCATTGGATTTAGTGGCTCATTAAGCAGAAAACCAATGCCAAGAAATAACATGTTCATCGTTCATGGCGGGATGTACATGAAAAATGCAAAGAAATAACACGTTCAGTTACATCCTCTGAGTAGAGGCATGCTTTCGTAGAACTCTTTGGCTATCCCCATCATGATTTTCATGACAATCTCTGGCAGGCCATGGTTCACTATCTGATATTAACAAAAAATAGAGTCACTATCTGTTGATTCCAGCATATCAATAGAGATGTATAGACTCTATGGTCTGCAAGTGTGATAGAAAATCAACCAAAAGTACTAGTATTTTAGGGAAGGGAGAATGGTTGGTTAGGGATTGAAGTGTGTCCCTAAAAGAAACCATCCTCTTCATATCCATGTCGGATTTCGTGGAAGAGTGTTTTTCTGTTAGGACCATCCAGGTCTTTTAGGTCTATTACAGGAATGCTGTCAGATTTAGATCTCGGACTTCTGTGGGCGTTCATGGGGAGGAAGGATATATCTGACCTACACCTTTAGGTTGTTTCGTCCGTTGTACATGAGGTTTTCAACAGCACTACTGAGTTGTTGTGTCTGCGCATCCATTGCAGAAAACATGTTGCTCCAATTTGTGTGATCTGGATAATAAAATGGGGAATTTGGCAATCGATTAACCGTAGCCCAGTTTGAGGATTAAGAGTTTCACAAAATCCAGATTCAAGAATCCATAAACATATCTTATTGTTCATCCCCTCTTGTACCCGACTTCATCTGGATTAGTTCATATATTTTAATATAATCCTCTACCCATGCATTTTAATATAATCCACTAAAATTAGCGCATCTTGGTATCTTTATTTAGAATTAATTTTACCAACGAAATTTTTTTTCCAGCAAATTTTATTTTCGTTCTCAATACGCTCCCTCTCCCCTTCCATTTACTTCTTTGCTCAGTTTCACAAAAAAAAGCTTCACTTTCGAATCCTCTTCGACTCTCAAAAAACCGTCGAAAAAATTCATTTTATTAAATTTATTCCATCTATTATAAGGTTGAAATAATTCTCACATCAACAATAAAAAGAGATCACTTGATGACAAATTCCGATTAAACAAATTAGTTTGTTTTAGTTGGGTGATCTCCATTAGTAGGTTGACCCGATTGTATAAAAATATTTTGAAATTTAATATAAAAATAATTTAATTAAATCATAAATCTAATTTAGGATAAATTAATTATTTTGCAATCTAATAAAATTTAGTTAATATTTAGGACATAACTTAATTAATATTAAATATTAATTAGTATCTAATAAAAATATGGTTTATAGGATTTTAAGAAAGTATAAAATATTCAAAATTATTCATTATTTTATTTATGTGCTAGAAAAATATTGTAAGAAGTTTTTCAAGATTATTTACACATATTTTGAAAAGTAGATCAAATTTAAGTATAGGATGACGATTTTAATAAAAAGTATTTTTCACTTTCAACTTTCTTAATTCAATAAAGAACAAGTTTCATTATAAAATTCATGAGAATTTGTTATTATTTTAACAATGTTCATTTTTTATATTTCATTTTCAACTCTTTTAATGCAACACAAAACTAATTTCATTATAAAACTCATGAGAATTTGTAGTTATTTTAACTATATTCATTTTCTTAATAATATTAATGGAACAAAAGTTTTTTATTTTTATTTTTGAAATTGAGATCCAACCCCTCTTTACAATTTTTTTATTTTATTTTATTTTTATTTTAATGTTTAAAATTAAAATTGAAAATAGATATTCAACCATACTTTGTAATGTCTTTTTTTTTAATAGATATATTATTATTATTTATTTTATTTTATTTTTTAATTTAGATGAATAATAAAAATAAATTATAATTATTTCATATTATATTTTAATTAAAATACTATATATATACTCATTTTTAATAAGAAAATTTTGTTTTCCTTGATTTTAATAGTTTCTAGAGTTAGTTTAAGTGGTCTAGAGTTAGACTTGAATTTATTTAATATTGTTTTTAATTGTTGTTTATCATTATACATCTCTCTAGTTGAGAGATTTTTTATAATATAATATCTATATTATTAAAATCTAATAAGAACTTCTGTAATTGTTATTTTATTAAAACTAATATAGATCTATCCTCATTTTAATTTTGGATAAATCTCTCAAAATTCAAATTTAAGATGGATCTATGCTCGTTGTGTGTGTGCATCCTTGATTAGAGTACAAGGAATTTAACATAGTTGGCACGGCTTGGCCTAAATCCATATTAAATTTGGATCTACCAAGCACCACCTGGGATTAATTCTCTTGAGGTACAAATCTCTTTTAGAATAAAAAGAGATTTATTCCTTCTCAGTGCTTGTTAGATTAGGAGTTAGACGGATCTAGGTTAGTTATTTAAATATTTATGATTGGAGTAGTCTATAATGTGAATTTTTTCAGAGGATTGGATGTTGCCATGGATGATGGGCATGTCATAGCATAGAAAATACTATGGTTTCTCCATATTTCTCGGCAGCTACTTTTTCCTATTTCTTTCGTGCGACGCCCTTTTACATATATGATGTCTTTCCCCATGTCTGACAACGAACATGACCCGCCTTCACTGTCTTGTCCAGAAAACTCAATTAAAGCATGGAAAGATACTGGAATGACTCAATTAAAAAATTGACAGATATGCACGTAACACTATTTAAAATTTCAAATATCAGTTTTGAGCACCCCTCTATTTCAAATTTGAAATTTTAGTTTTGCAACGAGCAAAACACTACATTAATGTCCATGCCCGGGAGGTTGGCTTCCTTGTGCATTTCTTCCATGGCTGTTGGATTACCAATTGCTCTTTTTTTTTTGTGTGCAGGCACAGCTTTCTTAAGTTTTTGAAGCCATGGATGAAATTTTTAGGTGCTTCATCATTTCATGTTGCATGTGGAAAACAATGACACTTTCCCTCGAGTAACTTCAGTCTCTTTGTTTCATCGACCTTCGTTTGGTGTTTGGCGATGATGAAATTGTGAAACATAGCGCCCTTTCAATCAAATTTTCATTAAAGTCGTGTTTGGGGATACACTAGGCAGTTGCCTCCATAGCTTATTTGCATTGAAATGATCTGATTTTAAGATGGACGTCCATTGTGATGCATACTATTGGACATTCAAAGGTTGATGAAAATCAGATTTGTTTGGAAATTAGGGTTTGGTTGGTACATCTAGTTTTTTTTAAGGCTTCTACAATTCATGTGATGGAAAATGTAGGAAATGGGTTACATTTCCGGAGCTTTAAGTATTTCATTTTTCTCATTTTTGTAATGTTTCATTAAAGTGTGTAATATTGTGATGGAATTTAATTTCCAATGACAAAATAATGCAAATGCTTGTCATGTGGGCACGATCCTTTACATTGAATGTAAGACTTGAAATATTATGATGCTAAGTTAAAGATATGTTCATTGGAGGCTAACTTCGTGATCATATGAACTTTAAAATTTGTTCACAGTGTGCATATTTGGTGGGTTTATAAGAGACAATATAGAATGTTCTAACATTGTTAAATGTTACTACTTATAAAATTCAATTTCTCTCCCTCAAGCTTTGGTAAATGGATTAGATTTGTAATATGAGAGATGGAATTAAGTCATGAATCGAGTTATCGTCTTAAAGAAAAGTCATTGAGAATTCTAAGGAAAAGCTATTTGAAGTTATTAAGAGAAAAGATAATTAATTTTATTTTAAATCAAAATAAAGACAAATGGATAATAGTTTTAAAAATGTTTAGTTAAATTGATAATATATATATATATTTTTAAGAAATTAAAATTAGGGTAAAAAGCACACTTCCAAACACTTCGAAATTTGAGTTATCACTTAGGTCTTTGATCCAAATCTGATCAAAAACTCACATAAGATAGCCATATGAAAAATGTGCAAATGATTTTGGTAAAATATTATGAAAAACTAATGACATGTATGCAAGATGAAATTAAAATAAGCCAAATAATAAAAACGATTATCAAAGTGCAAGTGAGAATCTTTCAAATGAAAAAAATCAATATCAATGATTCATGATGCAAATAAAAAAGTTGCATTCAACATAAGGATTTTTAAAACACAGAAGTAAAGATTCTTTTACAAGTAAATACTTAACTCCAATGGTTATTTTGGTTGTACCATTAGGTTTAGAATACCATCATACCCCTGTCATGGTTGTCATCACTCTGAAAACATATCTAGGCTTCCTGATCTGAATGGAATGTATTAGTTTTTTTGTGCTAAGTATCCAAACAATAATTAAAATGTGTGCATAAGGTTATTTGACGTTTGCAGGTGAAACAAATGGTTTTAACTTAGTTAAACAGATTTCTATGTGAGGTTAAAGCATGTAAATTGATTATAAAACATTGTACAACAGTAAATAACAAAGAATTAAACATCACATGTAACAGTACTCAGAAAATTTGATGAAGAAATTCACCCCTCCTAGGCTACATCTGTCAGTCCAGCTCCCAATGGCATGTACCTCATATATTAGCTAAAAAATGGTAACTACATGTGAAATAAAGCATCAAATGGATGTGACCTCTATAAAAACAGCTTCAGAATGCTTGAATTAGTTAGGAATGATTATTCATTTGCAGAAAATAGAGAATGGATGCTCAATACACTGAAAACACCCTAATGGCCTTGGTGGCTCCTTAACCTTTCCTGAAGCTAAACCTACTGACGATGACCTCTGATGGCTCTGAGACCTATGCCAAAGTATTCAAAATTTTGAGAATACCCAAAATTAACTATCCATGCATGAAAATTGGTCGCAAATCCAAGGAGTTATGGCCAAAACAAGAATTTTCCTAGTGTCCCTTAAAAAATCCATGAAATGTGGAAGAAATTGAGTTAACTAAGGTTAATTAGGTGTTTTCCCCCAATTTTTGTGGCGCATCCTCCAAATCCGCCGACGGTTAGTGGATAACATTTAATTTTCAGGGCGAAGTGGTCACATGACCCCCCGCCGGAACTGTCGGAAAAAACCGTGAATTTAACGGTTTCAAAACCGTCGCACTAAACGTTTAAAAATTGTTGAACACATGGTGTTATAAACCCGTCGTCACCGTAAGCGTCGGTGTATAGTATTGGTCGCGGGCGATAGGTCTTATGAAGCGGGGACTGGCCCTTAGGGCTGGCCACAGGGGCGTCACACAAATAAACCTCTAACATATCACGTGCGATCATATCATATTAAACAATACCCTTAATTTGAGTACATATTAAAAAATACCCTAAAAAGTCACATTATTTTACCCCCTACCAATATAAACCCAATACACCTTCCCAATTTAAAAAGCCCCTACTTTCACTATATATTGTAGGTATAAATTTTTTTATTAACATTTTTTATACCCCTTTATATTTTTTCATTAACTTTGAGCTCCATTTTTTATACCTGCCAATATAAAAATCCTTTATCCCCTCTATATCCCCCAATATATTATGTCATTCTTTCTTTATTATATATACCCCAATATGAACCCACATGTTATGGTATTGCTCCCGCATTGAATCCCCCGTGGGGCTGGGCCCCTTTGCCATCTCTGTCGTCGTTAGCGCCTGGTTCTACAGTGTAGGTCGTATTATGTTTGTAATATGAGGTCTGGCCCTAAGGGGCTAGCCCCCTTTGTCACCAACCCAAAGTTCAACCAGATTTAAATAAGACGCATTGACCGTAATGGTTAAGTGACACGGTGTCGACGAGTTGGTTGGACGCTCCTCCCCGTGGAGGTGAAGTCCGGGGTTCAAAACCCGTGGACTCATAAAAATTTTAATATTCCAATCCTCCTCAACATGGGGCCACGTGGCAGCCTCCGGGCCTGCCACGTGGCAGCCTCCGGGCTTGCCACATGGCAACCCTTAATTGGCCAAAATTTCCCACAGTCAAACCACCATTTAATTAGAAGCTCCCAAATGTCAGAATTTGATTCGTTCGAATGGAATATTCTGGGGAATATTCCAAGGAATATTTTGAGGAATATTTTGGGAATGTTCTCTTTTAATTTTTTCAAATTTATGAAGTCAAACTTGGTCAAACTCATTTTTTTTTAGTTTACTCGGCTTTTCAAACCTTCATAACTTCTGCATATGACCTCTATTTTGCGAACCGTTTCCTGCGCCAAAATTGCAACAAGAAGACCTTTTCGGTCGCTCAGGTTCCAAACATTTTTTAGCACTTTCATTTTTGAGAATTTTTGAACTATGAACATGATCTCCTGATCACTTGCTTAGACTTGATTCCTTATGTCAGTGCTCTTGAGATTCTCTATGGCACTAACTCCTTCAGAATTATTTTTTATTTCCATGAAACCTCACCTGCTGTCTCCATAACATATCATACCTCCAAGAGTGACTGATCATTTTCTCAAAATGAGCACTAGCTCCCCAATCTAGGCCTCCATCCACTGATGGCCCTAGGCTGCCCAAAACTTTCCTGTGGATCTTCGACCTTTAGAAGTCTTCAAATGTATCTGAAAATACTTTCATTGGATTCAAAATGTCCAAAATAGTCATAATATACTATTCACTTGTAGAAATTGGCCTCTGGCTACTCCGGTTTCACCTCCAACACCTAGTGGCACCCCTTGGCTCTGGGTCAAAGAAAAATTCTTTATGGGTTCTCGACCTCTAGAAGTCCTCCAAAGATTCTGAAAACTCCTTCAATGGATTCAAAAGTATCAAAAAAATCATAAATAACTATTGGTTTGCTGAGAATGGTTACTGGTTGCCTTGGATAGGCCACATTCTCCTCTTGGCACTTACTGGCCCTAGTGGCCCTTGGAACTTCTATAAAGCATATTGGCCTTCAAAATTCTTCTAAAGGCTCTAAAAACCACACCATTAGTTCCAGAATTTCTAAAACATACAAAATTGACTATTGGATTCCTAAATAAGGCCTCTAGCTGCACTGGCTAGGCCTCAAACTGTTGCTGGCCCCTAGTGGCCCTGGTGGCCCCTAGAACTTCTCTGAAGCAAAAAACTACTCCAAAGTCCTCTGATGGCTCTACAACCCTCACCAATGAGCTTGGAATGTCTGAGATAGTCGAAATTGACTATTGGCACTCCAAAATTGGTCGAATATAGCTCAAGATAGAGCCTAAACTCAATTTTTCCAGTGACTCATAAAAAGCTCCACTAAAAGTGGAGGAACTGGACTTAACTCCAGTTATGTTTGGAAAAACTGCAAATTAAGTGGGCGGGCCAAAAGTTCCGCCACTTCTAATCGTGGCATTAAATTCTAACCATCAGTGGATGGGCACATGCCCAAATCTCCGCAGCGTCCCTAACTATCAGCGTAGAACTGTCGAGGTTAACTAGCCATGCGAAGACCGTTTAATGCGAAGGTTGCATGTGACAAGGTTTTAAGCTGTTGGGTTAACAAATAGTCGACGAAAAAACTATGGTATGTGAACAAATCTGGAACAGTTGGTGGATAGGAGTTTTTTTTAACCGCGTGGGTAAGTGCTTAGGTCATGGTCACGGCTCGAAGGCCATGTGGGGAGGGGTTGGCCACTCCAAACCTGCAAACAACAAATTGACCAAATTCAAATATAAGGTGAGCACTCATATGGTTAAGAACCATTGGTAGGGCGAACGGTAACTCGCGGGCCTGGCGGGCATGAGGTCCAGGGTTCGACCCCCGGCTGCCCCAAAAAAATTTTACATGACTGTTCATGGGTCACGCGGCGGCCTCCGGGCCTGCTACGTGGCAACCTCCCATTGGACAATCAAAACATGTACAATCCAATATCCAATTAAACCATGACACTTGTCAACCTGCCATTCACCCAGAAGGAATATTCTAAGGAATATTTTGAGGAATATTCCTTGGAATATTCTCTTTTTTGAATATTCAAAGGCCCATTCAAACTTGGTCAAAAGCCAGAAATTGCAGTTTACTGGAATATTTCAAATCGTGATAACTTCTTCATACGGGGTCGGTTTTTCAAACAATTTGCGGTGCCAGAATCAGGAAGATGAGATCTATCCGATCACATAGGTTCGACATACTTCTGAACACTTTTAAATTTGAGCTATCACTTAGGTCCTTGATCCAAATCTAATCACAAAATCACATAAGACAGCCATATGACAAATGTGCAAATGATTTTGGGAAAATATTATGCAAAACTAATGACATGTATGCAAGATAAAATTAAAATAAGCCAAATAATCAAAATGGTCATCAAAGTGCAAGTGAGAATCTTTCAAATGAAAACAATCAAGATCTATCATGATTCATGGTGCAAATAAAAAAGTTGCATTCAACACAAGGATTGTCAAAACACACACAAAACTAATAGACAAATATAAAATATAAGACATGAATTGCATTTATTATTGAAAATATATACATTTAAAATACATTTTTATGACTCTTGGATTCATATTCGAAGGTGCCTTGGACTCCAATGGTTGTTCAACTTCCACACCATAACACTTAGCAGATTAGGTGTCCAACATTCCCTCCTTAATCTGAAGGGGTATATACGAGTCTAAGAAGAGATATCTAATACAAAAATACAATAATGAATGACAAAAATAAGCTAAATGTGCTCTTTGAGATGATGGCATAATGTGGGAGAACTTGAGGTTTCAACCATCGACAATTTAAGGATGACCACCAAAATTGGAATCCTTAGTGAAATTCCTGGAACTCTTCGAAATCTAGTAAGAAGTTGAAGTATTCTACTAGAGGAAGTTCTCCCAATTTTGTGAAAAGGGAGACCTTTGGGTCTCAACCTAGAACGCTTTGTGCATTTCCTAGAACTCTTCCAAATCTGGTAAGAAGTTGAATTCTTATGCTACATGAAGTACTCCTTAATTCTTTGAAGAGGGATACCATCAATCTGGAAAAGGGAGGTCTTCAACCTATGGAAAAATTGGATAACCTCAACTCAAAAAGGGAGGTCTTAACTTGCAGTGGTTTAAAGGAGGCCACCAACCAAAGGCATGCTTATGAGATTCTTCGTCTCTAGCTACAACTTTGAATCTGGATATGGCTATCTTTGGTTGAAGGATCAGGCAATAGGTTTAGGATATGGCTTAGGCTCGCTTGATTTATCTTTGGAACTTGTAGATGACCATCAATCCTCCCCCCCCACTCCCCACCTGTTAGAGACAAGGTGAGAAGATGGAGAAAATTCAACTGCGAGACTTTTTAATACTCTAGAAGAATTTTTTGCAACTCCCCATTTCTATTACTCAATGTTTTCCAATGTTGGAAAATATAACAAATCCATATGCTTTTACATATGTATACACGCTCACAACAAATGCGATGATGATACGAGGCTGGATAAAGATATTATATACTATATATAGCTGATTAAAGTCCACAAATCTATTGAAAGGTACTCTAGGTGATTTATTGTGTAGACTAATTCTTGGTGGAGACTTTTATATCTCAGTAAAGGATGCAAATAGACACAAACCTATGCACATGAAAAAATTTGTAAACATGTGTTGTGCTCTTTTGAAACCAACTCTAGCTATTGCTTCAAATATCTCCATGATAACTCAACTGAGTAATACATTATAGCCCTAACAAATCATTTCAAAAAGCGCGAACATAACTGTAGTTTCAAAATTCAAACCAATTCTTCATTAGAAACGAACTTCTTTATAAGCTTATGAAGCTGGGTGCCAGACAAATTCTTATCAATAAAGTTGAAACCCAAGTTGGACCTACTAATCTAATAATCCCAAGTCACTGGAGAGCTTGGATTTCATCTATTTCATGGGATACGTTTTCTCTTCATAGATCTTCTCGAAGCCTCCACTTAAGATGGTTTTTTATAGCCTTCGCTTCTGCTCAAAAAATTCTTTGTCCTCGATGGAACCCAAATTCAATACATCAATCATTCAATTGATACCAAAAATAAGGAAAAGAAAATCCAAAATTGTATGAGAGAGTGATTTTCTGTAGACTTCTACATTTGATTCTTGATGATGGGAGATGTCACTTATTCGAATAATAAACCGTCGAGAAGAACATAGAAATTGTACTAGTATTCAAACGAGATGAATGGTCCCTTTCACAAATGCAACACATAAAGCTCACTCCACATTGACCTTAGATTACATTATAATCTATCTTGATATCAGTTGATTTTTTGTCACTCGCTCTCACAATTGTGTCAATTAGCACCATGAGGAAGAAAACAGAATGCCACCATATCATGATCGAGTTGAACAAACTAAAGTGAAAGAAAAAATATGGTATTTCAATTTATTTAACAAATATATAACCACACACACACACACATAATCATTTTAACTTCAAATCTAAAATATTATATATATTTAAAAAATATTTTCCATTTCATTACCCTAATTTTAATTTATTTAAAAAAAAAATTATTATCAATTTAACTAAAAAAAAATTATACTATTATCCATTTGTTTTTATTTTGATTTAAAATAAAATGAATTGTCTTTTCTCTTAATAACTTCAAATAAGAAAAAATTTTAAAGCTATTATCCAATTGTTTTTGTTCTTATTTTGATTTAAAATAAAATTAATTATCTTTTCTCTTAATAACTTCAAATAAATTTTCCTCAGAATTCTCAATGACTTTCCTTTAAGATGGTAACTCGATTCATGACTCAACTCCATCTCTCATATTACAAATTCGATCTCTCATATTACAAATCTTATCGATTTACCAAAGCTTGAGGGAGAGAAATTGAATTTTATAAGTAGTAACATTTAACAATGTTAAAGCATTCTATATTGTCTCTTATAAACCCACCAAATATGCACACTGTGAACAAATTTTGAAGTTCATAGGATCACGAAGTTAGCCTCCAATGAACATATCGTTAACTTAGCATCATAATATTTCAAGTCTTACATTCAATGTAAAGGATCGTGCCCACATGACAAGCGTTTGCATTATTCTGTCATTGGAAATTAAATTCCATCACAATGTTACACACTTTAATGAAACATTACAAAAATGAGAAAAATGAAATACTTAAAGCTCCGGATATGTAACCCATTTCCTACATTTTCCATCACATGAGTTGGAGAAGCCTGAAAAAAACTAGATGTACCAACCAAACCCTAACTTCCAAATAGATCTGATTTTCATCGACCTTTGAATGTCCAATAGTATGCATCACAATGGACGTCCATCTTGAAATCAGATCATTTCAATGCAAATAAGCTATGGAGGTAACTGCTTAGTGTATCCCCAAACATGACTTTAATGAAAATTTGTTTGAAAGGGGGCTATGTTTCACAATTTCATCATCACCAAACACCAAACGAAGTTCGATGAAACAAAGAGACCGAAGTTACTCAAGGGAAAGTGTCATTGTTTTCCACATGCAACATGAAATGATGAAGCACCTAAGAGTTGCATCCATGGCTTCAAAAACTTAAGAAAGCTGCGCCTGCACACAAAAAAAGAGCAGTTGGTAATCCAACAGCCATGGAAAAAATGCACAAGTAAGCCAACTTCCCGTGCATGGAAATTCATGTAGTGTTTTGCTCGGTGCAAAACTAAAATTTCAAATTTGAAATAGAACGGTGCTCAAAACTGATATTTGAAATTTGAAATAGTGCTACGTGCACATCTGTCAATGTTTTAATTGAGTCATTCTCATATCTTTCCATACTTTAATTGAGTTGTCTGGACAGGATAGTGAAGGCTGGTCATGTTCGTTGTCAGACATGGGAACGACACCATATACGTAAACATGCGTCGCATGAAAGAAATGGGAAAAAGTAGCTGTCGGGAAATCTGAAGAAACCATAATATTTTCTATGCACTGACATGCCCATCATCCATGGCAACATCCAATCCTCTCCAAAAATTCGCATTATAGACTACTCCAATCATAAATATTTATGTAACTAACTTAGATCCATCTAAATCCTAATCTAACAAGCACCGAGAAGGAATAAATCTCTTTTTATTCTAAAAGAGATTTGTACCTCAAGAGAATTAATCCCTAGTGGTGCTTGGTAGATCCAAAGTTAATATGGATTTAGGCCAAGCAGTGCCAACTATGTTAAATTCCTTGTACTCTAATCAAGGATGCACACACACACAACGAGCATAGATCCATCTTAAATTTGAATTTTGAGAGATTTATCCAAAATTAAAATGAGGATAGATCTATATTAGTTTTAATAAAATAACAATTACAGAAGTTCTTATTAGATTTGAATAATATAAATATTATATTATAAAAAATCTCTCAACTAGAGAGATGTATAATGATAAACAAAAATTAACAACAATATTAAATAAATTCAAGTCTAACTCTAGACCACTTAAACTAACTCAAGAAACTATTGAAATCAAGGAAAACAAAATTTTCTTATTAAAAATGAGTGTGTGTATATATATATATATATATATATATATATATATATATATATATATATATATGATTGTATTTTAATTAAAATGTAATATGAAATAATTATAATTTATTTTTATTATTCATCTAAATTAAAAAATAAAAATAAAAAAAATAATAATAATATATCTATTAAAAAAAAAGACATTACAAAGTATTGTTGAATATCTATTTTCAATTTTAATATTAAACATAAAAAAAATTTGTAAAGAGTGGTTGGATCTCAATTTCAAAAATAAAAATAAAAAACTTTTGTTCCATTAATATTAATAAGAAAATGAATATAGTTAAAATAACTACAAATTCTCACGAGTTTTATAATGAAATTAGTTTTGTGTTGCATTAAAAGGGTTGAAAATGAAAAGTAGAAAATGAACATTGTTAAAATAATAACAAATTCTCATGAATTTTATAATGAAACTTGTTCTTCACTGAATAAAGAAAATTGAAAGTGAAAAATACTTTCTATTAAATTTGTCTACTTAAATTTGATTTACTTTTCAAAATATTTGTAAATAATCTTAAGAACTTTTTATAATATATAAATAAAATAATGAAGAATTTTGAATATTTTATACTTTCTTAAAATCTTATATACCATATTTTTATGGGATATTAATTAATATTTAATATTACTTAAGATATTTCATAAATATTAACTATAATTTACATTGAAAAATAATTAATTTTTACTAAATTAGATTTATGATTTAATTAAATTATTTTTATATTAAATTTCAAAATATTTTTATGCAATCGGGTCATTGTTGTTGCTAATGGAGATCACCCAACTTAAAAACTAATTTGTTTAATTGGAATCTGTCATCAAGTCAAAGTGATCTCTTTTTATTGTTGATGTGAGAATTATTTCAACCTTATAATAGATGGAATAAATTTAATAAAATGAATTTTTTCGACGGTTTTTTGAGAGTCGAAGAGGATTCGAAAGTGAAGCCTTTTTTTGTGAAACTAAGCAAAGAAGTAAATGGAAGGGGAGAGGGAGCGTATTGAGAACGAAAATAAAATTTGCTGGAAAAAAAATTTCGTTGGTAAAATTAATTCTAAATAAAGATAGCAAGATGCGCTAATTTTAGTGGATTATATTAAAATGCATGGGTAGAGGATTATATTAAAATATATGAGCTAGTCCAGATGAAGTCGGGTACAAGAGGGGATGAAAAATAAGATATGTTTATCGCTTCTTGAATCTAGATTTTGTGAAACTCTTAATCCTCAAACTAGGCTACAGTTAATTGATTGCCCAATTCCCCATTTTATTATCCAGATCACAAAAATTGGAGCAACATGTTTTCTACAATGGATGCATAGACACAACAGCTCAGTAGTGTTGTTGAAAACCTCATGTCCAACGGACGAAACAACCTAAAGGTGTAGGACAGATATATCCTTCCTCCCCATGAAAGCCCACAGAAGTCCGAGATCTAAATCTGAGAGCATTCCTGTAATAGACCTAAAAGACTTGGATGGTCCTAACAGAAAAACACTAGTCAACGAAATCCGACGTGGATATGAAGAGGATGGTTTCTTTTAGGGACACACTTCAATCCCTAACCAACCATTCTCCCTTCCCTAAAATACTGATACTTTTGGTTGATTTTCTGTCACACTTGCAGACCATAGAGTCTATACATCTCTGTTGATATGCTGGAATCAGCAGATAGTGACTCTATTTTTTGTTAATATTAGATAGTGAACCATGGCGTGCCAGAGAATGTCATGAAAATCATGATGGGGATAGCCAAAGAGTTCTACGAAAGCATGCCTCTACTCAGAGGATGTAACTGAACGTGTTATTTCTTTGCATTTGTCATGTACATCCCGCCATGAACGATGAACATGTTATTTCTTTTCATTGGTTTTCTGCTTAATGAGCCACTAAATCCAGTGAAACTCCTCAAAATTCACAGAAATCTGGTGAAAGTCCTCAAAATTCAGAGTCGCTGTTGTCAGCGTGGACAACAATTATCATGCCCTCCATTTCCTCTCTACTCAGCAGCTTCCTGACGCTGAAGCGGCAGCGAGTGAAGAAATCTTGGAGATCCAACAAACCGATTTTCTTATCGCTATATTTTTCCAACATGCTGAAGGCCTCCTTCAACTTTCATGGTTCCTCCGTCCAGGTATTAATTGATAGGCCGAGAGATAAAATTTGATTGAAGAGGGCGCTATGCTTTACAATTGCATTACCCCGAGGGAAAGCGTCATTGTTTTCCACGTCCAACATGAAATGATGAAGTCGTTGACAGTTGCATCCATGGCTTCAAAAACTTAAGAAAGCTGCACCTGCACCAAAAACAAAAGAGCAGCTGGTTATCCAGCAGCCATGGAAGGAAATACAACAGGAAGCCAAACTCCCGGGCCCGGACATGGACATTAAAATAAAATTTGAAATAGAGGGGTGCCCATTTGAAATTTGAAATTAAAGGGCGCTCAAAACTGGAATTTGAAATTTGAAATTTCAAATGTAGCTACGTGCAGGCAGTTGTCTCCAAAGTATCCGCCAATGTTTTAATTGAGCCATATCGGTGTTGTCCATGACTTTAATTGAGTCGTGTAGACATGACGGTGAAGAGCGGGTCATGTTCGTTGTCGAACCTAGGGAACCACACTATATGTAAATGGCGCGGAATGCGTAAATCGTCATGAAACCCAGTATAAACCGGAATATTTGCCATGCCATCGCGTGATCATCATTCATGATAACATCCAATGCTCTCCAAAAGTCGCATTATAGACTACGTCCATAATCATTGAAATAAACGGAGTAGT
Source organism: Pinus albicaulis (assembly GCA_034641835.2). Lineage (NCBI taxonomy): Eukaryota > Viridiplantae > Streptophyta > Pinopsida > Pinales > Pinaceae > Pinus > Pinus albicaulis. The sequence goes on along the minus strand of JAXQQM020071645.1, from coordinate 42,676 downwards.
CTCACCGAGCCCGTGTTTTGGCTCGGAAACTTTGTCCCTCAGTCGCCCGAGTCGAAGTCTTCTCACATTGATAGAAGACCCTCGCTTATATACGTCGTCGTTCCCCGTGTCGACAATGAATATGACCAGCCATCCTTTCGACACCGAAATCATTTCAAATTTCAAATTTGAGCGCCCTTCAATTTCAAATTTCAAATTTTAGTTTTGCAACGCCTAAATTTCAGTTTTGCGTGGCTTCACACGTAGGGCGGAGGCGTCCGTGCTTTACATTTCTTTCGGGCTGAAATAATTCCATATCTATCGCTCGGACGGAGGAAAGTCGGCCATGGGTTTGGAAGCAAGCGGGGTAAAGTTCTTATGGATTCTGCTGGAGACGGTGCTTCGATCCGATTGTGTCCACCTCCACAAGAAACACCGTAGAATTGGATATTTTGCTTTTTGTATCTTCCATTTCATTCAAGCAAAGGGCGTAAAAATTTTGTGGGAGGCTTGTTCATTGTATTCAAATACGCAACGCGAGGACCCGAACGTCGCGTGTTCGAACTCGCCGACCCGACTTTAATTTGCGATTTCGTCTAGATGCATTCATGGATAAATACAAGCGAGCCGCAACGGAAAAAATCAGATTTCAAGAGGGGAAGGCCCGTGACGGGCGAGAAGAAGAACAAAGGTAAGGAAGGTAAATGAAATCACAGAGCAAATAAAACTACGATCATGCCATGGCGAGAAACTCAATCTACACATCCATCTCTCTGCGGACAATCGCAACTCCCATGGAGAAATTGGAGGAGGATCCGAGCCGATTGCTACGAATCGGATTCTATTCCCAAAAGCAATGACAATTTATACAAAATGTCCTTGAGAAGCCACGAGGGTGCCCCAACGATAGGTTGATCGAAAAGAAGGCGGTTAATTGGCGGTTGGGTTGTTTTATGGCTAGCAGTATCACCTACGACACATTACCGTGAAGACCGTGTGCCGCCCGGATTCGAACCCAAAATGCCAAGATGAAGAAGACTCTAAATCATACACTCATAAATTTTCTCCGAGCGGGCGACGTCCACCTTCCAGGGGTTGTGAATCCTTCCCCTGCAACTTGTGTCTTGGCTCGAATTGAACTTATAAACAACCCTACATTTTCAGGGTCTACCATCCTCTATCCATTTTTGCAAAGGCGGTGTTTGTTTGCAAATTAAAATCTTCTACGATGATGGCATTTGAACTAACCTAATGTCGTTTACTTCCTTGTAAAGTTGACTTACCATATTTACATTTATTTTTTCTTTCTGTTGTTTTCTCATACGAAATGTTTTATGGCCCTTGCACGGTTGATAATGGTTTCTATTGTGAGTACTTTCCAACAAAAATTAAATTTGTCAAATGATTAAACTCTACAATTATGGGTAAATGATGATGGGTTTTCATTCTATTGCCTTAATTCTTTCTATAAGTCTAGAACACAATTCGAAACAAAAAAACATTATAGGTATGATTAATCTTTCAAATATTGAAAAATAATTTTATAAATTATAAATAACAAAATGCATTTTTACAATTTCTCCACGTATGTTTCAAAATGGAACATTGTCATGCATTGACTATAAACATGCTTTTAAATTATACATGCTTGAATACGCGCTTCACGATAAGGTGGGCCAAGTTAGACATGTTTTTAAATGATACATGTTTGAGTGGCTTTTAATTATGTGTTTAATCATAATTAATATCGTAATATAAATTAAATGGTTAATAAATCAATTAAGGTGCATATTTAGTATAGAAATTTGAAAAAATTAATTTATTTACAAATTACTATACTAGCTAAGTTATATAAATTAAATTCTTAATAACACATTAAATACTTATTTCATAATACAGTCATTTTGCTAAAATTATAAAAAGTCATAAAAACTAATTACAATATAATTTTATTTTAAATTATTATAATTAATAATTATAAACTAATTAATATATAAGTTGAATATACATATATTTTAAAAGACATGGAACAACCATCGACTAAGCAGACTCCACTAGTTATAGTGCACGCTCGTATGGATGTGTCTACTCGGGAGGTGTCTGCCGGATGTTGCCTCCTCCGAATATTCTTGCTCGTGACTAGATGTTGGCTACTCATCTCCACGTGGTGAAGGAGGAGGAGGTGGGGTACTAGAATGATCACTCCCCTCATGCAGTCATGATCATCCGAGTTGTTTTTTTCTAGCATCTCCATGGCGCCTATCCCTCCCTAGCTTCCGAAGTGCCTCGGAAGCTCCGATGACTATGACGCATAAGGCTCATCATATCGCGGGGCATGTCCCTCTAGAGCTCGTGAGGACACGATCGTCTAGATGTCTCCGATCGTCGCTCCCCTCATGAACCAGAGTCTACAAAGTTGGTCGCCCAACTCCATCCCTAAATCGAATGTCCACCCCTATGCCGCATGCCGCCGAGTATCCGCACACGAGGATGTATCTCACCCTCCACATCCTCCGTCATATCCTCGTCATCTACGAGGATCATCCAGGTGGGGGTGGAGCCATGTCCCTAATGAACATGCCAATATCTATAAAATATATAGTACACAACAATAATTAGAAATTTTCATTAAACAATTTAATAAATTAAGTTAAAGAACGCATTAGGATAAATTTTATTCTAATTAATTAAGACAATAAAATGAAACTATATTAATTTAAAGAAAACATTAATATTACATCTAGAATTTGGTGGCTCATCCTATGTGAAGAGGATGTTGGTACACCCTCGCTAATCCAAACCCGCATAAGGACATGGAACCATCACGAACATGTGATCATCCACATGCGGCTAGAGCTCAAAGCAGCATCACCGTAAATCTTGGCTGGATACTCGTACATGCCCCTCTTGAGCATCATCTCATCCCACATGTGCATCCATACTTGTATCATCGGCTTATAAGGCCGAGCGCACAAAATTAGGGCCTCACCTTCGAAACTCTCTAAAAAATAAACAAAAAACTTTGAAGCAAAAAGGGAAGGTCAACCTCCCATGTGCTCGAGAACAACATCTATCTAAGCGCTATACAAAATCGCTACTAAAAAAATGGTAGACCATCTAACAAGTCGTGGCCTTTTGAATAAACAATCAACATAAAATAAAAGAGGGCAACTAATTTTTTGTCCATCATTGGTATAATGTGCAATGGTGTTCAGATATAGTGAGAGGCACCTAAACTCCTCTCCGGATGAAAAGAAGCATTATGTAGTCTATCCACTAGACACCTAAAAATATGCGAGAAAGTATACCATCCCTAATGTATCTCCGGGACTACACCAACCTACTCCTCATCGCATAACCGACGGGCACATCAAGGAACCGGGGAAAATCCTCCCCTCTCCTAGATAGGCCAGTAATAAAATAAATTTCCCTCCTTAGTGGGCTCAGTACCACCGGTCAAGACCGACACGAATATCTATCGGTGGGCATCCCACTTGTAGGTCAACTATCGTAATAATCCATTGTGCCCTTCAGGATGTAGCCTCCTCATAGAAATTAAGGAGGCCTACATCTCTTAAGAGCAATTGGGTGGGTTGCGTAATAAGGCAATGGTAAAAAATTCTCCCTCTCCCTTGCCTCCCACTATTGTATCATCTTATAATTGTCATCCCTCTACTCTTGTTGTTGTATTTCCTCTCTCATTGACATCGTTGAATGATTCATATATTAAATACACCACCCTCCTCATACATAAAGCCTAAATTTTTTTTATTAAATGAAAAAAAGTATTTACAAATATATAAATATAACTTTTTATCGAAAAAAACAATAAAAAACATACGGTGTGCCACAAAAAAATAGTCGTACCGCCAACGGTGCGTACATGTATATCACGCACCATCTACAAAGTGTCTCATTAAAAACCCTTCACGCATCGCAACAACAAAAAACTATTACTTAAATAAATATTATAGGTGGTTTGTTGACAAAACATATCCTCCCCTGTGATGTTTTCTATAGCGCAACACATCGCGCTTTGCAATATTTTACCACTAACGATGTGGTACCAAACACACACTTCCCCTGTGGTATGTTTGACCAACTCACCATCGTAAATAAATTTTTTAATTAAAAAATAAAAATAAAAAATCGATGTACTGGTAAATCGACACGCACCACAATATTTTATTATTATTACATGTTGTTTTTTCTTGGTACCGCACTCGGGCTGTCACATTAACCGTCAAGTGTGATTTTCATTAACACCATTCACGCACACGACATGTAAATTTATAGGGAGCACCGGAAGGGTGTGGAGTCGAACGACTCAAACATACTCGCGCGGAATTTGTTTTTTAAAAAAAATTGTGAATTTTAGCTCAATTTTTAAAAATGATTCCACTAAAATCTTAAGTTAGTGAGAAACAATTATATTACTCGCACATTTGCAGCGTCGAGAGAATTCTTTGCAATAGAATACTAAAAACCAAATTTACCCATCGTTTTGTAAAATTTGAAGTCCCAACACAGTGAGCAATGGGACTAAAGCAATGCGAGCAATGCGAGCACCGATGTACAGTGGTGCCTCGCAGAAGGAAAAGTCATGCCGGTTTCAAGAGCTCTAAACAACGTAACAACTAAAAATGAATTTTTACTACTGTAATTTTTTAAATTAACCCTTTTGGTGCGCTTCGATTATGAGACGCACTAGGCGATTGTATTAATGGTGCACCACACTTATTTACAGTAGAGTTGATTACCGAGATGCACCGAGCCAATTTTTTTACGAAGCGCGTATTACTTCTTGAATAAAAAACCATATGTTGATGCATCGTTGTACATAAACCGCACCGGTTTTTCGTCGTTAGTAAATAGAACTGAAATTCTCGAGTGTCTCGGTGTGACGTTTGATAGTACACACTAGTGCACTTTATATAAAATGCATGAGTGTGTTGTGTATGAATTGCATTGTTGTTTTCGTAGTACTTAAAAAATAACTTTGGAACACTTCTTTATGGCCTCTACTATGCATCGGTGCGTCACACATATATTAAGTGCACTAGTGCGTGTTAGGATTATAAACACACCGCAAAAAAACATCCTTAAAAACATCCACCCGCCAACCTCCTCCAATGACCTCCGGTACAAAACAGATATCCTGGGCTATTTTTATAAGGGATTCCTCAAAAACATCCACTAGAGGGTCCTTTCCTTGTAGTGAGGGCGTTTGAATCCTCTTTGTCTCCTTATCAACTGCTTTTCTTGGGTTGAATTTCTTGCTATCCTTGGATGTGTGCTTAGTAATATGGTCTCATGTTTATTAATTTTCCCATTTTCTGGAGGTTCTCATGGACTATGGTTCTCCTTATTTATGGGATTTACCAACTCCTCCTCTTCCTTTTCTTCTTTCGGTTTGCTAAGCTAGAAATTTCCATCCCTTGGGATTTTTTCGTTTGCATTTTTTTTCTTGTGTGGGTCTTTCATTGCCATGGGACAATAAATATTTAAAATGTCTAGTTTGTAGAGAGGGTGACACATGAAATTTGTATCCTCGAAATCTAAAAACCGGGTCTATCATCGATTGTTATCTCGTTAGAAGAATATGACCAAGTAGTCCATCGTCGAAAGTATACCCCCTACAAAAAATATTGATGAAAGTGTATATTTCTTATTCGAGCTTCTTTATGTGTCGATTTTGATGAATCTATCCACCATATTACCAATTCCTTCTAGAAATTTTCATATGCCGGGAAAATGAAGGGAAATATTATGCAATCTTACCGAGAGCAAGACATTTTTAAGACCACCATTGAATTTTCACTCGAATTTTGGGAACCAAGGGATGATAAGAAGACCCAAATTTCCCAATTATGGACCCTCTTGTAAAACATACTCTCCGATTTTCGATGATTCAAATTTTACTGATGAAGAAACCTCTTAGGCATATATGAACGTCACAATTTTATTGTCAATTTCATGGAAATCCATTTAAAAATACCCATTGGTTTTTTCAGAAACCATTTAATCTACAGGATGATCTACTTGAGACGGGAAAGATTCTAGAGATCATTTATCTCTCATAGATCTATTTTCAATTTGCATTATTTTATCTATCTATTCCACAATATAGGGACCATGGATGTTTAGAGTCCGTTCGTATTTGATGGATGAGGCTTTATTCTTCCCTTTGAAGATGTATTCGAATGATGTGGATCCTTTGGCATTGAATCTGAGACCGATACAACAACCTTAGGGAAAATAGATCAAGGCACACCCCCCAACAATCGTAGGTTGGTGACGATAGAAGAATTTCTTTCAACTCCATAGTCTTGTAGAATAAAAATAATCTTGCATATATATACATGCAAAGATCAGTGCTTTGAACGTCCATTGGAATGCCTAGTCTTTTATGGATCTCCCTTTCGTATCTCGAACTAAAGAGTCCTTTTTAAACCCTAATCTGTGATCGATCAACCATTTGGGATTTTTTGCAAAAAAGTGTACAAAGGCTATCGTGCCCAAACGAGAATGCTCACCTCTCTCATGAAAGGGTTTTTGAAGGATTGAAATTGATCTCAATATGATTGATATAGGTCGTAAGCCTAATATCAACCACATTTACTAATATGATTATGTTAATATAAATTTGTTATTAATAAAATTATTAAATATTTTATATTACCAATAAACTAATTATATAAAAAATATATAGAAATGATATCATATTAAAAATATATTATATTAAATTTAATATTAATCTTTGATTTTGAGAAATATTAACTAAGGACATCTAAATTGTCAAAATAACTCAATTCAAGAAATAGTTTCCTAATTCTTATTATTTCCTATTTATATTGGAAAAATTTACACTCAATAAATATTCACCGATGTCACCATAAGTAAGGAGAAAAATAATATCATGATCTAGCAATAAATACAAATAATATCTTGATCTTGCAATAAATACTAGAGAAAATAATTAGATTCCTTTGAAATGCTTATATCTTATTTTTTGTTAGTTTTCTATATTTGACATTATGGGTTGAAACGAGCCATACATTAATGATCTCTGTATTGTGTTAATATGAATAACCTATGGTCAATAGTATGTTCGTTGCATCATATGAGGGCTATGACAAATATTCGCACATACGCGCTAGTTATATCCCTAGCGGAAATCCGGTACAATGCGAAACAAAACAATGCGCATGTGCACGATATCCATACCCTTCAATTCTATCCGTCTAATCTCTTTAGAGAAATTTGTATCCACGAGTCACTCTTCTGTACCTATAATTAAGGTTTTAAGATAGAAAACTCAAGTAATTAAGTAATATATATTTGTATATATATCTTAAAATAATGTATTTAGAACTTTAATTTAATTATTAATAATGAATTTGGTAGGTCTTTATTATTTTATATTATAATAAAAAAGCAAGTTACATCATATACAAAGTTAGTGGCCTCAACACTCTACATAGGAAACCGGGTCTATTTGGCCACCTTAACGTATTGAAATCCATCCAAAATTAAAATTGTTTCCTTCTTCTACTTGCCGCAATGGCGCTTGACTAATTAAAACATTAAATAAGTGACAATTAAAAACATAAACACTATCCACAAAAAATTCATAAAACATAAGCTGAGTTACTACCATCCGAAGAGTCTATCGGGTGCAGAATCCTTAGCAAAGTGAACCAGGCATTTCCATCTACGCATCCGTTGAATCTACTTCTCAATTCAGACCTATTCGGATCCGTCATTTGATATTGTGACACCTTGATTTGCTTGAGTTGAATGGTAACATCCCGAAAAAGTTCAATTACTAAAGATGTTGCATTCCCCGTTCCCGGGATGAAGACATTGCATTGCTTTCGGCCAGGACACATTTCATTATCTAGTATGTATGAACAGTTTTATTAAACGATGAGAGACAACCTCTTTTATTTCTTGAATTAGTAATGAAATCACATTATTTCTCCTCTCGCCTCATTATCTTTCCCTTTAATCATGACTTTCTTTTTTCCCATCCCTTGATTATATTTCTAATTTATGGAGGATTTTCTATAGTATAAACTCACGAGATATTACTCGTAACATCTCTTGCTTAGTTTTCCTACCTCTTTTACTAGTCTCGATTTATAGATTTTTACCATCTTTTGCTTTCCTTTATCTCGAGTGTTGCCCTTACTCTTATTCGTTTTTCTCTTGACCATATTTTTGTTCTTGATTTTTCATCTGACTGTGTATACTAACTGGTGAGCTTGTATGACGGGAGACGTAGGTATAACAGTTAAACTTTGCATTTTCAAGAATAAATCTTCTTCTAGCACATAATTCGCAGCACGATAGTTATAGTTCCGTTGACTAAGATAATTGATGAAGTGTTTTATACAATTAGGTTGACGAGAGATAGAGACGCGTATAGAGTAGACTCACTATCTTATCTAGAACATGCGAAATTGAATAGGTAGAATACCCAACATGACATTAACCATTTATTTCTCCCGAACGGAGACCATGAAACTTACTCTTCACCGTGAATACCATCGGTATTCAAGATAAGCTGCATGTCGAGACCAAACACGAGCGGGATAAAAATAATCACATAAACTACTTTGAATTTCCTAAGGTTATACAAAGTAGCAAACATGGAATTTTAAAGATGTTCCTCCGCCTAAAACGGATGAGGCATTCATACATACAACAGAGGCCCTAATTATCCCCTAAGTCATTCGGATACTACCAAACGGAGGTCGAAACATCAGAGCGAAAAAACTTGCCGTGATTCCTCAATTATTGAAAATAGATAATAAATATTTAATTTTTATTAAATATTTTAAAATATTTTTCGTAAATATTTACATCGTAAGGTGTCACTATTTGAAAATAACTCTAGATGCCACCGTATTCATATTTGAGCCATTGGATTAAATGTTAGACAGATTGAAATGTTTCAGCCATTAAATCAAATAAATTTTTTTATACATGTTTTTTTATAATGTTAGTTTTTTTATTTTTAATAAGTTAAATTGAATTTAGGTTTTGGTGAATTTTAAGTTAAAATTTTGTTATTAAAAAAAATTTGTTAGATTTTAATCTCATTTTTTTAATAAAATTTAAATTAATAACTTAATAAAACTAGATTTAATATAAATTAGTTTAATGAATAAAAAAAAATGTAAAATACATAAACATTAAATTTTTGGGTACATAAGCATAGAAAAAAAGTATGATAGAAAGATTGTAATGTCATGTTTAACATTTTGGATATGTCAATTACACAAAATTAAAAGTAAAAGTAAATTAAATAAAAAAGATTGACATAATGTAATGAACATTTTAACTAGGTCAAAATACAATAAAAAATAAAAATAATAAAATAAAATAATGATAAACTATAAATACAGCCTATGGTATTCATGTGGAATGTAGTTTCATTATAGTTTTTCTTGTTCTCTATTATTTTTGTTACAACTATTTTATTATTCCAAAAATACATGTTTGTTATATATTATTTATGTTACAAGTGTCTTATATATTCATGTATGTATATATATATCTATATATATATATATATATATATATATATATATATATATTTAATTAAATTAATAATGAAATTTTTTAAAATATGTGATCTTTTTAAAATTTCCAAAATATTTCGGAAGGACATGATTTATCTTGAGCAATAATGATGAATGTTCACAATTCTCGTTTCTCAAATAATACTAAATTTACCTTTAAAGGGGTCTGTAAAAATTGTTTGTATCAAAGTTAAGGATATGTAGGAAAGGAAACATGGTGAAGAGAAGCTTCCAACCTTACAAGAAGCCTAAAAAGACATAAATTTGAATGTATGGAATCCATTTTCCCTTTATACACATGAGAAGTGCAATGAAATATCTTGGAATTTTGGAAAATTTCATGAAGCTTATCTCATGTGCCATTAATTAGATCCGAAGTATATGGAAGAAGAAAAAAGCAGACAATGGATACTTATCAAAAATGTATGATTCTTTAGAAGGAAGTGAGCTGTTGGCAAGGCTAGTGATATCAAATAGCAGAAATTAAAAACAAAAGAGGAATCTTCGAAAATGGGTTACTCAAGGATTTTGATATTCGAGATGAGCTACATTATCTCATTGATTCAAGCAAGCACTCAAAAAGAGACAGACAATAGTGATATAGAGACAATTTATTCATAAACAAGAGAAAGATATAATTATAACCCGAGATAAAGTTATGGGAAGATAAACATTCCCAATTCTAAGGAGGAATCAAAGCCACATGAGTAGTAGTTCTCTCAACATAATTCTCCATTGCTTATTCGGAGGAGAAAGTTCCTACTACCTCATCAATTGAAGAAGGTCCACATGAGAAAATTAGAAAGAGATTCCTCAATGTTATTTTCATTTGACATTTAGTCACTCGCTCTTTTTTGTCTAGTAGTCTCTTTACCTCTACCCGTAAATTCAATGACCCGTAAAATACTAGACAAAAGACACTTATCTATTGCAATCGATTGAAAAAAAGGTATCTCTAAAGGGTCACTTGGGGAGAGAATCTATTATTTAAAAGATTGGGAAAATAATTTCATTTCAAAACAAAAATGTACTATCACTAGGGAAGGGAGTTATTACATTTAATATTTGTTCCCATTCTTGCCACTACAAAAATTTGATTGTTGCTTTTTATTTGATGGGAAAATAAATTATCTTTTAAAAGACACTAAAGTCTTGAATTATGATCCTTAAAGAAGTCGCTAGATTCCTTGATTATGAGCTGATTTTTTTCTTCTTACTTTTGGGTCTTCATGATGTTTGTTATTACGATTGAGGTGAAAAGTTCCAAAGAAGTGGAATATTAGGGTCGTTTAAAGAGGAATTATGGAAATATGATTGTAGATAATTTATTACTATAAATTATCTCGTACCTGAGATTAATTAATCATCCCCAAGGGGTTAAAAGAGGGCCCAAATGTCTCTTATCCATAAAATTGATGATTAAGATAACTCTATGCTCATAAGTTTTTTATTTCATTAAATAATTTTAACTCCGTAGAGAGAGTCGAAATCTAGGAGTAGTATCGTAGGGAATTCAACATTGCGTAATGTGATAGAAGCAAATCATTTCGTGAAGGGTGGAAATCTACCCAAATTGGTCTTAAAAACCAAGTGCATCGTTCATGCAAAAAAATAAACATGCAGATTTCAGTCATATAGAGGCCTTTGATAACTTAGGGCTAAAATGTCTCATCCATTATTAAAAAATAATAAAAAATAAGTTTTTCCACATCAATTACCCAATATGGATATTTTGATTTGAGGTCCAGCAAACATAATTTCTCCACCCTTATTATGGGAGGATTTGCTGGAGCCGAGAACGTTCCTACTACCTAGTTCCTACTACCCCTCTTTCTTATATGTTATTCTTTCCTATACCACAACCTTAAGGCAACTCCTTTGCAACATGTGGTGCAATTGCTAGTTAGATATATTTTCAAAGTAGTTAAGTCTTTTTTTATTTTTTTATTGAATTGATTATTAAAAAACACATGGTATTGATAAGTCATACTTTCCATGATAAAGCCTCAGCTAAATGTCTATTGTAAGAATCTTGTTCCATGTCTTTTCAAATATATGTATTTTCAACTTATATATTAATTAGTTTTATAATTATTAATAATAATAATTTAAAATAAAATTATATTGTAATTAGTTTTTATGACTTTTTATAATTTTAGCAAAATGACCAGTATTATGAAATAAGTATTTAATGTGTTATTAAGAATTTAATTTATATAACTTAGCTAGTATAGTAATTTGTAAATAAATTAATTTTTTCAAATTTCTATACTAAATATGCACCTTAATTGATTTATTAACCATTTAATTTATATTACTATATTAATTATGATTAAACACATAATTAAAAGCCACTCAAACATGTATCATTTAAAAAACATGTCTAACTTGCCCACCTTATCGTGAGCGTAGATTCAAGCATGTATAATTTAAAATCATGTTTATATTCAATGCATGACAATGTTCCATTTTGAAACATAGGTGGAGAAATTGTGAAATGCATTTTGTTATTTATAATTTATAAAATTATTTTTCAATATTTTGAAGATTAATCATACCTATAATGTTTTTTTTGGTTCGGAATTGTGTTCTAGACTTATAGAAAGAATTAAGAAAGGCAATAGAATGAAAACCCATCGTCGTTTACCCATAATTGTAGAGTTTAATCATTTGACAAATTTAATTTTGTTGGAAAGTACTCACAATAGAAACCATTATCAACCAGGCAAGGGCCATAAAACATTCCGTATGAGAAAACAATAGAAAGAAAAATAAATGTAAATATGGTAAGCCAAGATTTACAAGGAAGCAAACGACGTTATGTTAGTTCAAATGCCATCATCGTAGAAGATTTTAATCTCAGCAAACGAACACCGCCCTTGCAAAAATGGACAGAGGACGGTGGACCCAGAAATGTAGGGTTGTTTATGAGTTCAATTCGAGCCAAGACGCAAGCTGCAGGGAAGGATTCACAATCCCTGGAAGGTGGACGTCGCCCGCTCGGAGAAAATTTGTGAGCGTATGATTTATAGTCTTCTTCGTCTTGGCATTTTGGGTTCGAATCCCGGGGCGGCCACGGTCTTCACAGCAATGTGCTGCGGGGGAGATGTTCGTTAGCCATAAAACAGCCCAACCGCCAATTAACCGCCTTCTTTTCGTCAACCGGCTGCTGGGACACCCTGTGGCTTCTCAAGCGATGTTTTGTATAAACTGTCATTGCTTTGGGAATGGAATCCAGTTCGTAGCGATCGGCTTCTGGATCCTCCTCCAATTTCTCCATGGGGTTGCGATTGTCTGCGCAGAGAGATGGATGTGTAGATTGAGTTTCTACCGCTGCGGTCGTAGTTGTTGCTCTCCATGATTTCATTTACCTTCCTTTACCTTTGTTCTTCTTCTGCCCTCGTCCACGGGCCTTCCCCTCTTGCAATTCGATTTGTCCTGTTGCAGCTGCTTGTATTTATCCATGAATGCATCTAGACGGAAATCTGCAAATGAAGGTCGGGGCTGTGATTCGAACACGCGACGTTCGGGTCCTCGCGTTGCGTATTTGAATACAATGAAGAAGCCTCCCACCGATTTTTCGCCCTTTGCTTGAATGAAATGGAAGACACAGAAAAGCAAAAGATCCAATTTCTACGGTGTTTCTCGTGGAGGAGGACACAACTGGATCGAAGCACCGTCTCCCAGAACCCATAAGAACTTTACCCCGCTCGCTTCAAACCCGCGGCCAGCTCCTCCGTCTGAGCGATAGATGTAGGAATTCTCGCTGCCGAAAGAAATGTAAAGCACGTACGCCCTCGCCTGCGTGTGAAGCCACTGCAAAACTGAAATTTACGCGTTGCAAAACTAAAATTTGAAATTTGAAATTTGAAATTGAAGGGCGCTCAAATTTGAAATTTGAAATGATTCAGGTATTCTGATAGGATGGCTGGTCATATTCGTTGTCAGACCTGGGGAACGACTAGCCATCAGCCGGAGAAGACTTCGAATTCGGGCAGCTAAGTTTTCCGACGGGCAAAGTTTCTGCCCAAACGCGGGCTCGATAGACTACTCCTACCAATTTTGCTCCCCTTTCCTACTGAGGTGACGGCTTCGCCTCCTCCGCCTCCTCCCGTCTCATCGTCCAGTGGCGCCTCAGGCGTTGCGTTACCATCGTAGCATGATGCATACATGATGCATTAAAATTTAGATTTTTTAATTTTTGTTAATTGCCGCGTGCGTTTTATGTGAAATTTATTTTAATTTGGAATTTTGTAGATTTTTTAATTTTGTTAATTGCCGCGTTTTATGTAAAATTTATTTTTAATTTGGAATTTTGACTCACCGCAAAGACTACTCCTCGTCCCTTGTCCCTGCGCTCTGCTCTCCCACACTACCAAAGCAGAGGCTTTTCCCTCGAATAAAATAAATGACCCAAGTTCAAGCATGGTCATTAGCAGTTTAATTATATTTGGCATAGTAAAAACAGGAGCAGCGAGAATAAGAACAAATCAGATATTAAACGAGCTTTTTGGTGATTTATGTGATTGACTGGTTAAAAAAGGAGAGGGTGCATAAATATTTTAAATTTTTTCTTTTCTTTTTCTATTTGGTCATTTGTTTCCAATTTTAGCAGTGTTAGTAGCAATGAGGTATTTGTAGTTTGTTTTTTCTTCCAAAATACTTACACATATGGAGCACTAATTACTCGTTTGATCCGAAATTAAATTTTTTTTGGAATAAAAATATGTTGGATTGGTTAAATTTTTTTTGCTTCAATAAAAATCAATAAAAGTTAAAAAGTTAAACGTAATTTATGAATCTGCAAATTATGAGTCAGCTAATTAACATGAAGACATTTTTATATGCACATGGTATCTGGAACTCGGACGATATTGGTTGTCTTCTAGTTTCCTTGCTAATAAGAATCCATGTTGAGCTTTGCATGTTCATATATTACATATTATTTTTATTTTGTTTTAAATATTGATCATAAGTACATATGACATTGGGAACCCAAAAAGGATATTGGTTGTATTTTGGTTTCTTTGGTGGTAAGAATTCATGTGAAGATTATGAGCTTATGACAAATGTTGATGTGAATGTACTTTGTAATTTTTGACACGAGTAAATATTAGTTATATATATTTTTTTATGTGTAAAAGTTCTATTTGCATGATTTTATTTTTTTATTAAAAATGTGATATAATTTTTCATATTGAGAAGGACATTTTGAAACAAATAGTGAATGTATCATTTACTTTTGGTGGAAGTAAATGAATTTTAATTTAAACTTGCCAATTGATAAACTATATAAAATATTTAATAAAACAATTAATAAGCTATATAAAATAATTAATAAAAAATTGATAAGCTACCTATCTTATAAAAAAAATTATAATTCTTATAAAATTATATTAAAAGTATAAATAATTTAACTATAGAAAAAAAATTGAAAACAATTTAATAAAAAAAGCAATCAAATATATTTTGAAAATTAATGTTTGTTATTTTAAAATAACTCTATATTAAATCGTTATTGTTTTTTTAATCACATTAATTTATACTTTACTAATATTTGTTTTGGTAATAAAAAATAGATTAAATAACATTTATAAATATTTCATTTCATTTCTAAATTTCAAAAAAAATTAATAAATTATTTTTGTAAAACATTAAATAAATAAAAAGTTGTCACACACATAACCTAATTTTCACATATATATATTTAATTTCTACGCAACATACACCATATAATAGTTTCTCGACTTTGTAATTAAACAATGGTAAAAGCAATAGCATAAAAGATTTTCATCAACCCAAAAGCCCTAACCATACATCCGACACATCTAAGATTCTTTGGATTTAATAAAACAAATGTAAAAGGTCGTCACATGCTCGATATAATTGGAATTATGAAAAGCGAGGTTATATCACTATGGTCTCCAGTGGATAATTGTAAAATTTCACATCATTCCAAACCTTACCACCCGGATTGCTGCACATGAATAAGCCACTTGGCATCACATTCCCTGCTGCCAAGTCGTGTGCTCGAATAACTTTCTGCGTTGCCGATACTACGTTAATAAATGCTGACAGTGTATTGATTACTATCCAACAAATCTCGTTATCACAATAGGTCTTCCCGCGGTATTCTCAAACCCTCAGTAGTTGGCATTTGCGCCATTCCATCCGTTCGTTACGCTTTCAGGGGTTTTGTCCGCGTCTACGGAAAATGCCTCGAAGAATCCGGCGCAGGTAACTCCCTTTTTCTAAGCACGAGAAAATTACAATTTTCAAACGCATGTGCTATGACTCGAAGTAGTTATGAGGGTTTTTGATCAATTCTTGTGTTTTCAACTCTATGGCTTTGAGTTTTTCGTCACCAAACAGAGTTGAAGTCTCGCAGAACATGGTTTCCGCCTCCAACAGAATCCCGATTCCGGCTTTAACTCGCTACGTTGCTCATTCCGCCGAGAAGATCACCCAACTTCTTCTCCAGTGTTTATTAGTATTGTTGTTTGTTTATGTCTGTTGCAGGTTGTAACTCCTGTCCAAAAGGCTTTCACATGATTCTCTTTCTTTTCCTCCGGCCAGCAGAATCGTCCCACGCAAAGCGATTTTACGTCTTTTCCCTCACGAGTAAATTCGACAAATCGCACATAATGTTTTCGTTTATGGCACGCTTGTGGAGTTTTTTGCTATTTAGATTTCCTGTTCATTCATTCTTTCGACGAGAGCTTGTTTCTTCTGTGTTAATGTGTAACGGTGGGTCTCGAAACCCTAAGCTACTATTTCCTAAAAAGGTTTCGAGCTTGTTCTGGCGTTAACACCGCACCGTCGATTCTTGCGAGTACCTCAGAATTCTATACGGTTTTTTGGCTCGGTTTAACCCTTCGGCTACCGTTGGTCGAGCAAGATTAACTTGTTTAGTTACCCTAGGCTAGGATTTCTTTGAATCGAGCTAAATAGAAACTAAATACTCGCACGTAAGAGTTATTAAGCTCTGGGTTCTTTACCCTAGTCCTTGTGAATAGTTTCACTATCTGAGGGCAAGTATGTTTATCGAGTATTTGTATCTCCTCAAGTCCGTGAAAAAGATACATTCCTTCTCTTTTAAGTTAATTGTTTTTTGTTCCTATGGACCGTAACTCTTAGATTAATATTATTGTTTACTCAATTGATACCATCGTTACTATCTTCTTGTAAGATTTATCAGCTTTATTTTTTCTCTCGGATACTACTGCTCGGTTAGTATTTATTTAATTGTTCTCCATGACTTTTTCCTCTTATAGCGAAAGTTCTTTATGCATGCACGATTACACATATGTATTTTCTCTCGTTTTACTCGTTAAGGAATATTGCTCTATATGGGTTCTTTTCTACCTTGGAGTTCGTCAGTAGGGTTTCTCATCGTTAAGTCTTTCCACTATTTTTCGCACGTGCTTATTAGAAGGAAATTTAGAATTACCGATTTCTTCTTTAATGTCGGAGGGCGGAGTTCAATTTAATATTTGAGGCTTCATCCGCACGCTCTCAAGGATTGAAAGATCCTCACCAACTTCTCATGTTCTTTCTTTTTATGCTCGACCGGACTCATAAATCGTAGATTACTTTAGGGTTTAGAGTTTTCTTTCAAGATAATTCTACTACTAAAAAATACTTCTATATTCTCGTTAAACAAAAATCCGGAGAGTTTTCTTTCCTAATGACTCCATTCACGGTAAATATTCTCCTTTCAAAGAATACTACTAAACATATTCAACCCCCGCACTGTAGGCAATCACAAGACTCAATACTACCTGTTCTTGCATGTTATGGGAAAGATAAAAAAACAATATTCAGTTAACTCGTACTCTTACAAATATTCTTTTCCAAAAATCATCAACATAAAATATACATCTAACTCAAACTCTTACTATAATCTTTTTCTGCGAAATCACAAAGATAAAATAACATTTCTCGATTATTCCATGACCGTCCACTCTATGTGGCACTCATGGTCATCTCACGACTACAACGAGGCTCGTAATCTATATAAATAGATTTTACCACCGTAGAATCTCATAATCGACCCGATATCTCACATTTAATTACGACAATAACAAAGCAGCTAATCTATCACTTGCAATTATCTATGGTGTTCTAAATACTTATCCGAATAAAGACGAAAACTCCTTATCTTGACTATGGTCCTCCCAACCATTAAGAGGGGCAATAACGTCCGCCTCTTTCCCCCAAGCTCCGGGACTTGAAGCGACGCCACAGAATCAAAGTGATAGTCTTTTCTTCGAGACCCTCGTGATGGCTAAATCCGATCTATAGAAAGAAAAAAATCTTGCCCATAGGGTTGCTGTATAACTAATCGGTTCTCTCACCAGCTCAAGAAGTACTTCACCCTTAGCTAGCAAATGCACAGAACCCCTACCCTCCTTTTCCCTAGAATTCCTTTTATTCCGCAGGATAGGTAATCGCTTTCCAACTATTTTCCCAACCACTTCCTATTTCCCCTGGAAAACTTCACCCACGCCTAAAAGAAAAGGTTTTTCCCTCTTTTCCATTCTTTATTTTCTGTTTTATCTATTAACTCGTATATGAATAATACTTTATGTCATGAGTAAATTTTCCATTAAGTTTTCTTGTCCGTAATAATAATAAAAGAAAATAAAAACTAAAGAGAATAATTAAACCAATAGTCTTTTAACCAATTGTAACTAATTGTCTTTTAATGAGGGTGTCATGCCCTCCGAGCAAAGTAGCGTCCTTTGGGTGTTTCAACCCTCTCCCGGAAAGAGTTCGGGGTATGCTTCTCGCATAAATTTTTCTTCCTCCCGGTAGCTTCGCTCGGTCCAAAGTGCTTCCACCGCACTTTCACCGAACGACTACTCTTTTTGCATAGTTCAATTTCCCCGCCGCTCAAGTATGCGTAGAGTGCTCTACCCAGAACTCTCCGTCTGGGTTCTGCACTAGCACTGCAGAGACTAATTTCCAATTAAAGAGATATTTAGAGGTATTCAATCTACAAACTAGGATTATTTTATCCTTCTTCCTACCTAAATATTCTCGCCAATGAATTACATGTTTCTCATCTTGTATGTATCGCTTCAATAAGGACACATGAAACACGTTATGTACTCGAATGTGTGACGCGTATACTGACACCATAGAGCCTACTTGTCCAATATTCTCTGAAATGGCTGTCAGTTAAAAAGGGCACGTCAGAGAGCTAGCTTGGCACAAGAGGGTCCACCTCATAGTGCTTCTTTTAGGCTTAATTCAGTACATATCGTGGTCTCCTACCCCAAATTCTGGGTAAGATCTTTTAGATGCGCACAACTTTTGCTTATCTTGCGCGACTTTCAAATTCTCCGCCTATCTATTTTACCTTTGCCTCCATTTCAACCAGACATTTTCAGGTCCCAACAACGGTTTGTTTCGGGCTACTCCGCATTATAGGCATACGACATTGCCTTTCACCATATAATGCTCTCAAAGGGGCTCATATTTTCGCAGACTCTCGATACCCATTATTGTATGCAAATTCTACTGTGCAAGTAATCTTCCCACTTGGTGGGTTGTTTCATCACATACATTCGCAAGATGTCTTCCAAAACCTGATTTACGCGCTACGTCTTGTATCCGTTTGAGGATGGTAAGTAGTACTAAAGTGTATCTCGGTTCTAGTCTAAGATAAAAGTTTTCACAAAAAAGCGTACGTAAACTTAACGTCCCGATCACGAAATCACGGTTTTGGGTATGCCATGCAACCTAAAAATCTCCTTCATAAACATATCACGCAATTTGTACTTGCTTTTATGGGTAGATTGCATAGTATAAATGGGTGGATTTTGCTTAAATCGTCCACCACTACCATAATAGAATCATTCTCTTCTGTTCGCGACGTAATCCCGTGATGAAATCCGATTTGAGATAACCTCCGCTTCCATTTAGGAATGGGTATAGGTTGCAATAACTCGAGCAGATGTCGATGCTCATCTTTAACCCGCGACACTCTAAACACTTACTTATGTATTCGGCAATGTCTTTACGCATTCCCCGGCCAAAAATAAACTTTCCTTCTTCGCTATAAGCATCTTCGTCATACGGGATGACACCGGCGTAGTTGTTGCGGTGGAATTCATTTAGGATTAATTCTTTAAGATTAGTGCGGTTAGGCACATAAATCTTCCACCCGCGAAAGGTCAATGCCTCGTTCTTCACTCTCTCCAAACTCTGTTGCTTTATCATGTCGTTTTGTCATTCCGCATCTCACATATAAACTTATATTCAGGTCTCTCGAGCTTCCTCCTTCAATTGCTTCAACAGATTGGCTTTCCAACTCGGTTAAAATATAGAGCAAAGCAGACTCATGCAATTTTAAACTTAAAACGTCAAGCAACTCTATTTTATTTTCTCTTTAACATGCTGAATGTCCATGTCGAACTCGCTCGAAATGCATTCCACCTCACCACTCTAGGGTTTAAATGTTTGTTTGAAATATGTCGATAGTGCGGCTGTGATCCGTTTTCATCACAAATCTTTTACCCAATGAGATAATGCCTCCATACTCGGAGGGCGTGTGCTACCGCCGTAAGTTCCAAATCATAAGCAGAATATTTCCCCTATTGCTCATAGTCCTTAAATTTCTCGACTCGTAAATGCTAATACTTTTTCCTCTTGAGTTAATCTTTGTCCAACTCCTTCTTTACTAGCATCCGTACGAGACTTCGTAGTCTTTTTCCGGCCGGCCTACTCTTCGATCGTTCGGAGTCTGTAGTTAGAAGTTGTTTTAGTTTTTTCAAAGTCGTCTTTGGCATTCTTTTGATTATCTAAAAAGCTTGCCCTTTCCTCTCGCAATGAGGTGATGGGAAAGGAAATTTTGGAGAACCCTCGCTATGAATCTTTCTATAATACCCGCTTAAGCTCATGAAAGGGATCTAATGTCTACAGCATTCAGCAGTGCACTTGCCACTCCATGATGGCTTTGATCTTTTCGGGATCACCGCACTATCCCTTTAGTTGTTATGACGTGTCCCAAGTACCGGATTGCTGTTTTAAAGAAATCGCACTTGACAAATTCTAGTATAGAGTCGATACTTCCTTAGCGTTTCCAACACTAGTCGCAAATGCTCCTTATGCTCGTTTCTACTTTTAGAGTACACCGTAATATCGTCAATAAATATGAGCACAAAATTATCTAGAAACGATGAAACACGCCATTCATTAGTCTCATGAAAGTTTCTTTGGTGCATTTGTTAATCCAAAGGGTAGCACAACAAATTCATAATGACCATACACGGTACGGTAAGGTTGTTTTGCATATATCCTCATCTTTAATCCGAACTTGATGATATCCCGGATCTTCGTCGACCTTGAAAATACCTTAGCCCCTTCACCGGTCAAACAAATCGTCAATTCGGGTAAGGGGTACTTGACTGTGATCGCCACTGTCGTCGCCGTAATCCATACACATGCGCAATGTCCCATCTTTATATTTTTAACGAAAAGAACGCAGGCGCATCGCAGCGACACACTGGAGCGGATATAACCCTTGTCTAGCAACTCTCGCAGTCAGCACTGTTTAGATCTCGTTAACTCAGCACACTCATCCTATCCGAGCTCTCGGACGTCAGTGAGGCCACCACTAGCAATCAAACAGTATCAATATCCCTTTTGGTGGTAGTCCGAAATTTCCTGCACACGTCTGGGAAATTCACTGCACCAGGGAATATTTGTCCAACATTGGGGCCCTTTTCATAGAGTGTCATGTGTATCCTACTTGAATAGCATACAACTAGCACTCCTTTTCTAATACACTTACCGATAAGATGTTGTGTAGTCATATTTCTATTCGTCTTTTAACCTCTGTAGTACCATCTACGCGTACCATCTTGTTTCTGAATGAGATAGTCTTTTCTTCTCTATCTACCATCCAATGTTTTTCAACAATCCATACCTAATAACACTCGTGTATCCTAATGGTAAGATATTTCAGATCTACCTCTATCGCACCTGCTCGCCACTTCGATGCAGTTGAACATGCGTTTATATTATCCTCGTTGTTGATACGTTTCGCCTGCTGGCTAAAGCGTAAGTTCCTAAGTTTTACGTTTCTTTTAATTTACATAACTCTACTAACTTGGACCGATGTAACCTGGGACTTGCTCCAGGATCAACAGACTAAATAGGTTTGGATAGTAATGTACCTTCTAGTTCAATCCTATCGTAAGCTGCAAAATTGACGTCGATCTTCTAGTGTACGCATTGATGCGATGTACGCTATGCGCCACGTCTCTACACGAGATGCCTCCTCAAAGATTTCTCAATTTCACTTTTGTTTCATATGAATGAGTTCTTATAATAGTAGAGACCCTCCCCACGGCCCCCAACAACTAGAGAGGGTTTAGAGTTCACTACGCAGTTCGAAAGTTTAATTGAATGTACGTACGGTAGCTTCTCCTCAAATTTGACCATTTGATCCTTTGGTGGTTTTTCCCAAAGGCTTCTTGCTTGCGTGTACGTTTTCTTGTTCACACTCTGAGCCGTATTTACTACTTTGTTGAAAGGTTGGAGTTACTTTTCTGTCCTTTCTTGGCTACAGACCTTTTTCCCATCGGTCTTGGTCTTATTTTTGTTGATAACACAACGCGTGCTTTTCGATATAGCCTCATCCATGGTTTGGGGGTTACAAATTCTATCCGCTCTCTCATGTGAGCCAGTAGCCCCTTGCAAGAAATCTCTGTACCTTGCCTTCTCTTCTAGGAAGATAATGTGCATAATGCATGAGTGAGAAGTGAACTTTGACACATATTCATCTATTGTCATTTGTCCCACGAAGGTCATGGAATTCCTTTGCCTTGTCGTCATAAAATCTTTACCTGCGGTATTTTATCTTTAAAATATTTGCTGCATCAGTTTCCCCGGGTTATGTCGGCATTCATCAATGATGCGCACATTCTTCGCTTCTTCCCACCACGGAGCATTTTTCCGTAATTGATATGTGTCATATCATGACTTTCAAATTGCTGTTGTATTCATGAGACACGAAATATTTGGTTTATGTTTACTCGACCAAGAACTTAGACCATCTCTTCACCTCACCATCATATGTTGGTGGCTTAATCTTTACAAAATTCTCCCTGCTGATTCCACTTTTGTCTTTTTGAGTCTTACTTTTGACGGAAAAATTGCCCGAGCTACCGCCTCATTATAGTTTCTATTTTTACTCCCTTCGCATGAGAAACTCTTTCGATTCTACATCCTCGGCGCATTATTACGAGTCTATTTGATCCTCTAACTGCGCTTGTTACTTCTTTTTCGACACTAGGTGCTTCATCCTCTGATTCTGCCTATACGACAGACTCTTTAGGATCTTCTCTTGATCACGAGCAAACCTCTCATTATCCCTTGAACCCTTTATCATGTCTTCTCGAAGTTGTTGTCTATTGTTTAACGAATGGTTCTTTCGTTGTTGTTCTTCAAGTAGTCGGCTAGTCTTTAGTGTTGTTCTATAGTGCTTGAACCCACATTTCCAGGTTTAAAATGGTAGGGGATTTGAGTCTCGTGTTGTGATGGTGTTGCCATTTGTTTGCTCACCCTTGGTGCACTAATCACAAGCGTGCTCTGTTAGTATACCCCTAAGATCCCGAGTGTAGCAACTTTTCTACGATACCACTTGCTCCACACATACTTAGATTTTCACATACTATAATTTTTTTAATTTCTACGCAACATACACCCATATAATAGTTTCTCGATTTGTAATTAAACTATGGTAAAAGCAATAGCATAAAATCTTTTCATCAACCAAAAGCCTAACCACACATACCTGACACATCTAAGATTCTTTGGATTTAATAAAACAAATGTAAAGGTCGCCCTATATGCTTGATATAATTGCGAATTATAAGCGATATGTTATCACTATGGTCTTCGTGGATAATTGTAAAATTTCACATCATTCCAAATCTTACCACCGGACTGCTGGCACATAGAATAAGCCACTTAGCATCACATTCTATCTTTGCAGAGTCGGTGCTTTCGAATAACTTCTGCGTTACAGGTACCTACGTTAATAAATGTTAACAGATGTATTGATTACTATCACGCACACTTTCGATTTATCGCAATAGGTCTTCGTGGTATTCTCAAACTCGTAGTTGGCATTTTAGCGCCATTCCATCCGTTCGTTCTTTCGTTTCGTCGTGGAAAACATGCCTCCGGAATAATCCGTGAGGTAACCCTTTTTTCTAAGCACGGAAAATTACAATTTTCAAATGTATGTTATGTTCAAGTAATTCTGAGGGTTTTTGATCGATCTGTGTTTTCAAAGCTCTATAGCTTCGAGTTTTTTCTGTCACCATCGAGTTTAAGTCTCAGAGAAACATGGTTTCCCGCCTCCGCAACAATCCGATTACCGTTTAACTCACGTTGACCATTCCATGGCAGATAGATCACCCAAACTTCTTCTCCAGGTTTATTATATTGTTGTTTTTTATGTCTTGTTATAAGTTGTAACCCCTGCTAAAAGCGTTTTCTGCGATTCTCTTTCTTTCTTCTCTTCACGTGAATACCATCGCATAAGGGTTTTACGGTCTTTCTCTCACAAGTGAATTCACAAATACATATAATGTTGCTCCCATTTATGGCACGCTTGTGGAGTTTCACTGTTATCAGATTTCTGTTCATTCATTTCTTGACGAGCTTGTTTCTTCTTGTGTTAATGTGAACCGGTGGGTTCAGAAACCTAAAGCTCTATTTTGCTAAAAGGCTTGAGCTTGTTAAGACGTTTAACACTTGCTGCATTGATTCTTAGTAATTCTCGAAAGTTATGGGTTTTGCTCTAGTTTAACCCTTCAACACTGTTGGTCGGAGCAAGATTAACATTTAGTTACCCTAAAGTTAGGTTTTCTTTGAATCGAGGCTAACATGAAAACTAAATACTACACTGTGAGAAGAGTTATTAAGCTCGGGTTCCTTACCTAGTCCTTGTGAAATAGTTTCGCCTATCAGAACGTTGTGTTTATCGAGTCATCTCCTCAAGTGCTTAGAAAGATACATTCCTTCTCTTTTAAGTTCGGTGTTTTTTGTTCCCTATGACATGTAACTCTTGGATTAATATTATTGTTTATCAAATTGATACTGTTATTACTATCTTCTTGTAATATTTCTAGGTTTATTTTTCTCCCGAATACTACTGGTTAGGTTATTTAATAGTTTCTCACAGTTTTCCTCTTATAGTGAAAGTTCTTTATGCATACACGATTACACATATGTATTTTTCTCTCGTTTTACTGTTTAAAGAATATTGCTCTATATGGGTTCTTTTCTACCTTGGAGGTTAGATGGAAGAGGTTTCTAAGCACTTCATATTTCCACTATTTTTCGCACGATTATTAGAAGAAATTTAGCATTACACGATTTCTTCTTTAATGTCGGGAGGCGGAGTTCAATTTAATATTTGAGGCTCATTCGCTGGCTCTAAGATTGAAAGATCCTCTCCTAACTCTATGTTCTTTCTTTTATGTCGAACGGACCACATTAACTTCTGTGACTACTTTAGGGTTTGGAGTTTTCTTTTACAAGATAATTCTACTACTAAAAAATACTTCTATATGTTCTGTTAAACAAAATCCGAGAGTTTTTTTCCTCATGACTCCATCTACGTGAAAAGATTCCTTTCAAAGAATACTACTAAACATATTCAACCCCTGCACACGGTAGGGCAGTCACAAGACTCCAATACTAATATTTCTGCATGTTATGGGAGAAAGATAATAAAACAATATTCGGTTAACTAGGACTCTTACAGTATTCTTTTCCGGAAATCATCAACATAAAATATACATCTAACTCAAACTCTTACTATAATCTTTTCCAAATCACAAAGATAAAATAACATTTCTCAATTGTTCACATGATCGTCCACTCTATGTGGTACCCATAGTCATCTCTGTTTCCCAAACGAGGTTCGTAATCTATATAAATAGCTTTTACCATATCAGAATCTCTAATAATCGACCCGATATCTCACATTTAATTACAACAATAACAAACAGTCAATCTATCACTTGCAATTACCGACAGTGTTCTAAATACTTATCCGAATAAAGACGACAAACTCCTTATCTCGACTAGTGGTCCTCCCAACCATTAGAGGGGGCAATAACGTCCGCCCTTCTTTCCAGAGCCCGAGACTTGGACGATGCCACTGAAATCGGTGAGACAGTCTTTTTCTCGAGACCAGATGGCATAAACCCGATCTGCAGACGGAAAAATCTTTGCTCATAGGGTTGCGAGAAGTAAGTTCATTGGTCTCTCGCCAGACGAAGTATTCACCCTTAGTGCTCATGCATACTTGCGAACCCCTACCCCTTTCTAGAATTCCTTTTATTCCGCAGGATAGAAATCGCTTCTAAACCGTTTTTCCCAACCACTTCCTATTCCCGGAAAACTTCACCACATCTAAAAAGAAAGGTTTTCTTTTTCCATTATTTATTTTTCTGCTTTATCTATTAACTCGTAAACAGTATAATACTTTATGTCATGAGTGAAAATTTTTCCATTAAGTTTTCCTTGTCTCCGTAATAATAATAAAAGAAAATAAAACTCCGAAAGGAGAATAATTAAACCTAATAGTCTTTTAACCAATTGTAACTAATTGTCTTTTAATGAGGGTGTCATAAAAAGTTATAACTAAAATTATATAAATAAACCATTTGACTTACAAATACCATAAACATTCCATGCTTTAAATGATGGTTAATACATATTTTTATTTTTAAAATTTTACTATAAATGATTATTATTGATATCCATTTTCTCTACTAGATCTAATTTTTTTGTTGATAAAATAGTAGGAGAAGCATAGATTCCCTATGCACCATATTAGTACCACCTTGTTTTAAAAGGAATGGTTGAGAAATCAATAATCCTAATTGCTCATGTTTATTGTTATCTCCTAATCCCTTTAAATTATGGTGTTTAAAGATTTGGCTTAAGAAAAACTCCTTGAAAATATGTTTGCACAAAATCAATTCAAATAGGTAAGGTTCAAAGTTTCTCACAAGATGTGATTGAATTCTCAAACATTGGTTATCCCATAAAGTCTAGTTATATTCCTAATTCCCTTGATTTCCTAATAATATCGAACTTGAGTGCTAGATAAGGATAGCGTGCTCACGTGAGATCTAAAAGTTGCCCATAAATCAGTCATTTATGTTTTCAAATCTGTTCAAATAATATCAAGAAAGAAATCACAAAGCACACCAAACTTGGCTTTTCATACGCAATAATCAAATCCAAAGTCGCAACCTCACAGGTCAAATAGTTAGTCGACTCATCTCAGCAAAGGAGCTAAAATAGAAAAAGCCAAATTATGTAACCTAGTGAAATGAAAAAGCAAATGGTAGCACAGATATTAAAATTATAAAAATAAAGCAAATGACAAATAAAAGAAACCATAAAATTTTATTTCGTGCCCATAATTGCACAATATCATCACTATCCTTATACAAAGAAACAATTTTCAGCTACTCCAATTACAAACTTAATGTTTAAATAAGCGTTGATTTTGTTAAAGTAGCATTGATACTGTAAAAACATGACTAAAGCATGGCATGGTATCCTAACTATACCCTCGCTAACCTGCTGAATTACATATAAAGGAGATAAGATATATCATGCTCATTACACATTTTCAGTTCAAAATATCATGTAATATTCTGCATCAGCCATGGACAATTCACTCGTTTGCTCAACAAATTTAGCCAGCAAATACATACTAAACTTTACAAACCACCATGTACAATAAAAGAAGTTTGTGTTATGTGAAAATGTCATTTACGCTTTGGGATATGTGGTGAGGCCAAACATCCTTAGGTAAGTTTTCATAGCATCTGTACTTTTTTTAGGAAGACAAACAGACAACGAAGAAATAAATTATTTGAATTGGAATGGCACAATAAGCCAAACATTTGCATGAACACACATGCTAGACCTCTGAGTAACTGCGTTTGTTTCACCACAACCTTTCTACCGTAGAGTCTCAAGATAATACGCATATTTGTCTAGTTAGAAAAATCACTTGGTATGACTTGCCCAGGATGCCTCATTTTTACTAAATGAGGAAAATCCCATGGTATAATATTCTGAGCACTATACGTGCATGTATGTTGTGTACAAAATAGGATGTTTTGCACCACCTAATTCGGGTGATTTTTCTTGAATGATCTATTTCAATAGTCCAAAATTTTAAAAGGAGATGCTAGCGGTCCGAAAGAGATTGCAGGTAATTGTCAAAGCATCCTTAAAATTGTGGACTCTGCTCGCTGTTGCTCTCCATAGGTATTCCTAAAATGATAGTGCACTTCTAATGATCTAATATTTTTCATGTTTTCAATTATCTCTTTAGCAATTATAGAGAATACATAATTAGTAACATTTGTGAAAAAGTAGGAGGTGAAAGACAACCACAAAGAGACACTAATATTTTTACCCTGAGAAAGCGCACATGAAAAACCCCATCCATTGCCTTTTTCCTTAGAAGAAATTTTTTGAGTTCAATAAGAGATACATCTAGTCAAACAACAATGTCCAAAGTCCACTGTACCTAAATCCAAAGGCTCACTCGGTCAAACAAAGATAGGTATCATGAGAAATTTAGGTCAACTCCATGAGGCAAGAGAATATTTTAGCCTTTCCCTCAAAATTTGATTTTTCAGCAGTATTTGGTCAGTGCTCGGAGATTCAACCTTTATGCCACATAGATAAGTTTGGGTGAAGATATTTAATCTCTCTTTCCTCCCTGGAATTACGGTATTCACTACCTCGGAGAACAGAATTTGTCTGAGAAATTTAGTTTACCCGGATAATGAAACTCTCGATGTACGTTTACCTTTTAGATATCATTCCATCGGAGTATAGAAGATGAGAAGAGCTATCGCTGCAAATTGCGTCAACAGACATGTAGATGAGAAAAAAAGTGGTCCAAGATTCTCTCTCTTACCTAGTGACAGGAGGTTTCGAATGAGCATATGAGATAGATATTAAGAATGAACCAAAGTGGGTGTGTCACTACATGAATTGCAAGGGTCATGACATGTCTCATCTTGGATGGATGACTTACATTTATAGGATAAAATTCAGAAATTTATTTTTAGTTGCATGTCATAGACATGGTTTGAAATTGGATTACTAAATTTAGTGGGTGCAATAAAACATTAATTGTAAAGGCGGAGTCACATAGCTAGCAAAATTAGGACGCTCCCCTATTATTTAGGGAAATATTCATAATGATTATCCGTATGTTCTCTTGTTGGCAAATTTATCTCAGAAAAGGCTACTAGCTTTGTTATCATTGGCATTAACGCCAAATCTGAAATTTCAGTAATGTTAGCTGTAGCTCTTGACCTATGGTGAATAAACCAACATCAGCTAGTCAACAAATCCTACCTTTGGTTAATACCTTTGCTCATAATTTTGGTGATATCTCACGACACCTGAGCGTTATTAGGCATCTACAGATCCGCACCATAATCTGCGTTGGTGCCTTTTGACCCATTAGTATATAAGACTAGTCTTTGGTCTCACCATCATTCATGTCCACGTATGTGACTGTAGATGCTCCAAAGCACCTTATTGCACATCTTCCCACATCAATACATATGTGTATCAACAATGTTCTTTTTCAAATACTTTTCTTTGCTTCGATAGAAGTTTAAACTACAATTGCAGTTTGACTGAGCCAAACATAGCTTTGTTTTATTTCTACCCTATCTTTGGTATACTTTCGTGAGGATGTTAAATTGTTGTATTATTCTCCAGCAGAAATCAAGTGGTCAAGATCATATTTCATGCCTCGCTAATTTCATCATATGTTCCACATCTAGGAAAGAGCTTTCGTAGGGTTCCACTGTGAAGGAGAGCACCTATTATTCTCCACTTTTGAACATATATCCTCTCGCACCGTTTGTGAACAAGGTGGACTTGATTTACATGTAAACATTTCCTTCTAAACCTCCGGTGAGAATATTCCCATAGGTGAGAAAAAATTTACCAATTGATAGGGATGCGACCACGTAGGACTTCACCTTTGTGAAAACATACATGGAGTGCAATCGCATGGGAAAATTTTATATCACATGGAGCACTTAGCCTCTTTCTAGCACTCAAGTTCGGGACAATCAATGGCACGCTTTCCAGCACATCTTTGCAACTCCATGATGCCATAGTGAGAAAATTCTGAGCCTCATATTTGAATTGACTCTGTAAACATGTTTCTGGTGAAACTCTGTCGAGCAGCTAGTTGAAAACTATAATTTGGGATGTGGAGTTAAAGATAATGAAAATAAATATGAGGCAGCACTGTGATGAGTTGATCCTCAACCATTCTTTTTAAAACAAAGGTGCACAACATGTTGTGTAAAGGAAATCTACTGCTTTATGCTAACATTAAAGTAGGGAACATTTATTCTGCAATTCAAAATGTGTTTTTATTTATACAAAGTTTTCTAGTTATAAATGTTTATTAACTTTTTTAATGTTTTGAAACACTGAATTAAATTATGTCTTTTGAAAATTAGAACAAAATTAAAAGGATTTATAAATACGATTTGTTCTGATCTTTTTTATAAGTTTAGTAGGACTACATCTTCATTATGTCTAACAATCACCACCATTGGGTGGCTGATTGAACCTGGCAGTCACATCAACCAAGACACAATGGACCTATTTGTTCTATTTTTTATTACTCAAAATTGTGTATTAATAAAACCTAGAATGATGTAGCCACACTCCACTTTCACCCAGGCTAGTATCACGTAATGCAAGCTCACTGAGCCTAGGTTTATGTGACATTTCAATCTTTTGTCACTATGATAGTTTTCATTTCATCATGTTGCAATAATACCCTCTACCACTATCTCTCATCTTATGCTATTTTTATTATAATTAGGGAGATGGTTTATACGAACCTATTCTTTACACAGGTCTCGTATAGCCACTCTCCTTTAGCTTAATGGTCATATATCCCATTTATGAAATTATTGAAGTCTCACGTAAACCATATGGACTATGAACATATATTATATAAAATGAGTTGTATGAGTTGTTTCCCCAAGGAACTTTCGACCCTTCTAATAGCCATCGTTACAATGTTTACGTTATATATATGGTTATAGCCTTTGGGGTTATCGATTTTTCATATAATTCAAAGTGCATATTATTATGAATGGACTTTTTCCATGCGTTTGGCATCAATATGTATATACGCCTGGGTTGATAGGACCACCCATCATGGTACCTCAGAATTTAAATCGATTTAATATATGGTACTGGCATTGGGATTATTCTGCACGTAAAGCGTATCATTACTCCAGATTTGGGTTTCTCTGTGCATCGTCGCGGTGACATTTTTATCCACGTCAGGCGTTGTGATAATTAATTGAGTGTTGTATGGTTTTTATGCCCTTTCGTTTGCTTATATGGTAAGTCCACGTCGTTGGCATACTCAGCCTACGTGGTGTACCACTCCCACACCGATACTTGCCCAGGACATATGGAATTCAATTCGCATCTGCACTCATAAATTTTACCCGACGGTATTAACTCTCCATGGCTACCCATCGATCCATGGCTTAACTTCTCTGATTGTGCCAAGTGGACAATGGCGATCGCTTTCAGTTAGGGTTCAGGTGGTTTAACAAAGGCTTATATAAGTTCTGAGTGTAGAGTTAAGTCGGTTTCCGCGTTCATCAGTTGCAGGCCTCCTCTACGTCTGCACCATTCCACTTCTGCCGAGGGTTTCGACTCTCTGTTGCAGAGAAGAAGTATGGCGCCTCTCGTTCGTCAACATGCGGTCAGGAAATTCCTCCATGCACATTTTAATTCTCTTGCAGGTTTGAATGATTCATAATTAGTTTGTAAAGGCCATACGCTTGCTATGAATATATATATATTGAATCATCAGTAAGGTGAACGCGTCTGGTTTTTTTTTTGATGTTCAAGGTATCCGTTTAGTGCAAGGTGTGGTTGGTTTCTATTTTCAGGGTTATCGTCGACCCTTCTCTGGTTATATTTAAATTGCGACTGATTTGTTCTATACCTCTTGTGTAGCATGCATCGCCTCTCCTCAGGCGGACGTCTCCTGTTCGCTGGAGCTTTATGAGGTGTGTTCTTGTTCGTGCCATCTCCGCACATAATTGTTGATTTCATCGTGTTATACTCGAGGGTAATTTGTATTAATCCCTCTCTGTTCAATGTTCGATTGCAGGGCTCGACGCGTCTGAGATTTTCATTCCACAGGTAATAATTTTAATACCGAACTTATTTTATTCATTTGCTTATTTCTCTACGATGGCGCAATGACTAACTCGCATTTTGGGTCGATTTTGTCTTCTACAGGTAAATCTCAAGGACTCCTGCGTACTTATGACAGTAGATAGTGAACCTTTCAATCATATGGACGCTAACATCGGTCTCTTCGCTGTCCAGGTCAGTATACTTATGGGGTTACTTCCCCTATCTTGATGCGTTGTCTCGTGGGCGTCGAAACATTGCTTCTCTTGTGATATTTCGTCCTATCGCTTGAAGAACGAGAATATCTCTCCGAGTCGGGGTTTTTTTTTATTCTTCTTATTATCGTTGTCATTCTTGGATGGCGCTCAGTTAAATTTGTTCTGTTGAGATAGGGGTTGTGAGTTATATACCCCAGCCTCATAGGCTCAGCATGTAATTCAAAAATTTTGGACAGATATTTACTCCCTATTGTCTTTGGTCGATTTTAATATACTCTGCCACAGTTTAAATGTACATGGACTGTATGAATAGTGCATATGATTTCATACCTTGGCATATGGCTTTGTTTAATTTGCTTGTCTGTACCATATTTGGTTCCGGTAATGCTAAGGACATTCCAGATTTCTTCATTGCATCCATCAGAATTTACAGATAGTTATATATATGTTTAACTATTCTTCGAATGCACTTCATTCACTCTTTTCTGTGGTTAAAAATCTCCACTTTGGTACTTGTATCATTATTACAGTTGCCTCTGCTCCTGGTTACATTGAACTTGTTTTATACCTATCTGTCTAGACATATGGAAAGCTTGCTGGAATCTTAGGAGACAATTCTCCTTTATAACAGATGGTTAATATGTATGAACGTCTAGAGATTTTGTTTTCCTGTTTTCCAAAGATATACAGGCATAATTCTATTCTCCAGTTTCTTCTCACGTTCTTGTATCTAGTTACAGCTCTCATCTACTTATGTTTCTGATGGTAGCTGGTTCTGAAGAGCTGGTAATGGGATTTGAACTCTTTTCATTTCCCTCATAGTCAAGGGAATTAGTGGTTACATAAATGCTACTGTGCATAATGTTGAAATTTATTTACTTCTTGCTATTATGCTTCTCAACTGCTTACTCATAATTTCTGCACTCTATGTATTCATTCTCAGTACTCTGATGTTAGAATAGTTCCATGAGGCCATTTTTTGGTTCTTTGTTTTTTTTTTTTTAATAAATATCTACTCCTTTCCTCCACTAGAGTAAGGGGCTTATGGACTACCTTGTTGTCTTAGACCATTTGATTTCCTGGAATTATAATGGAGTATTTGGCTGAACCTGAGGTCAGTCTATTGAGTCTCTCCCTCTGTTCTTTCATAGACAGTATAAGTTTTAACTCATATCCTGCTATTGTTCTGGTGTACTATAGTGAATTCCATTTCTCTCTATGATAGCTGTAATAAAAATTATGCTTGGAAACAGAAACAGATTAAAAACAATTTCACAATGTTTCCTGAAAGAACAAGGTTTCCTCATATTTAAACCCACCCTGGGTTTAAACATTCTGTGGAATTCAATCTTTACAGGATTTTCCTCTACAACTATACAGAGTGATCAGGGTACTGCCTGGTGATTACATTCTGTTAAATGTAGACTAATAAAATATAATATCTTAGAGACAAATTTTTTTTTTATATGTAGCCAATTCATACCATAATACACAAGAAGACAATTTTTCTCAGAGACATACCACTCGTGCAGTAGACCAACCTCCCAACCTTAGAGTTCTTCTGTCTCCCAGAACTCACCCCAGAGCTAAGATCACCTCCTGTAGCAGATTAACCCCTAATCTGTACAAGAGCAGCTTATTTAAGCTATTGTTCCCCAAAGCATGTTTCTAATTCTGCGTCCAGAATCTCAGGATGCTTTTCTTCCTGTTTGCCTAGGCTTCCCAATTTAAGGATTATTTAAAGCTGTTTTATGCTTTTCCTCAGCTTTTCCAGCTTTTTACCTCTTCCCAACTACTTTCCTCATCATTGGGGAAATTCAGATTTTTCCTAAAAAATCTAAATTTAAAACTTACTGTCTTTCAAGGATTTTTGAAAGATTGTGGGGAAATATTTGCCTCATCCATCCTCACAGATTTAGCAAGTGATCTCATCATCTCATTTTTGGTCAATTTGCACCACAATAATTTATTCATTTCCTCAATTAAATATTTAATGACATTCACAAAATAATTATCCTTTGGGGTCCACTCCCCTTAGGATGTAAATTTCAAGTATCTAACTTTAAAATGCAATCACATGAATTGGCGTTGTTACATATTCCCCCTCTGAAAACAAACACCGTCCTCGGTGTTGTTATTCAACTACTAGATTTTATTTTGCAAATAAAAATGGATATTTTTCCATCATTTCCGTCTCTCGTTCCCAGGTAGCTTCTTCAGCAGTAAAGTGATTCCACTACACCTTTACTCTTGCTACCATTCTGCTTCTCAATTCAATTTCTCCCCCCTCCAATATTTGAAGCGGTTCTGGCAGAAACTCCCCTTCTGGTTCCACCTGTACAACATTCCAATCAACTATGTGAGAAGCATCATGCACATATCTTTTTAACAATGCAACATGAAATACATCATGAACTCGAACATGGGGTGGTAAGGCCAACTTGTAAGCCACTGGTCCCACCCTTTCTAATACTTCAAAGGGACCACAGTATCTAGGGGCCAATTTTACACAACTCCCAGCATAAAGGGTGCTCTTTTTGGGTTTAATACGCAAATATACATGCTCCCCAACTTTAAATTCTCTATGCACTCTTTTCTTATCTGCATAACTCTTCTGACGATCTTGTGCTGTCTTGATGTTCTTTTGTATCTGTCTGAAAATTCCTTCCATTTCTTGTAAAGCATCTGGTCCCAACATTAGTTTGTCTTCTGGCTGACTCCAGCTCAAAGGAGTACGACACTTCCTTCCATACAGTGCTTCAAACGGACTCATTTTGATGGAGGATTGATAGCTGTTATTATAAGCAAATTCAGCTAAATGTAAGAAATCTTCCCACTTTGAAGGTCTATCCATCACATACATTCTCAGCATGTCCTCCAAAATTTGATTAGTTCTTTCCATTTGACCATCAGTCTGAGGGTGGTAGGCGGTGCTAAAATTCAATTTAGTGCCCATTCCTCCAAATAACCCCTTCCAAAAGGCTGTTGTAAACTTAGCATCCCTATCAGACACAATCACCTTAGGAACCCCATGGAGCCTTACTATCTCCTTCAGGAACACATTCGCTACTTGAACTGTTCCAAAGGTGGATTTCACTGGTATAAAGTGAGTAGCTTTGGTTAAAGTGTCTACTACTACCATTACAGAATCATGCTGGTATTTGGTTTTGGGTAATCCTGTAATGAAGTCCATGGAAACGGTGTCCCACTTCCATTCTGCAATGGGCAAAGGGTTCAGAAGGTCGGTAGGATGCTGATGTTCAACCTTAACTAGATGAAATTCCATGCATCTACTTAAATATTCTGCTACCTCTCTCTTCATTCCTGGCTAGAACAACTTCTTTTTTAGGGCTGTTAACATTTTCTGATACCCTGGATGTCCTGCATAAGGTTGTTTGTGGTACTCATCCAGAATTTCTCTTTTTAGAGACTCTACATTGGGAATATACAATTTGTTCTTATAACAAAT
The DNA here is from genome assembly GCA_034641835.2 of Pinus albicaulis. Classification (NCBI taxonomy): domain Eukaryota; kingdom Viridiplantae; phylum Streptophyta; class Pinopsida; order Pinales; family Pinaceae; genus Pinus; species Pinus albicaulis. The sequence goes on along the minus strand of JAXQQM020071645.1, from coordinate 7,145 downwards.
CAACCCTTTTTGGTTCTGGGTAAAATCACTTTTCTCCTTTTTCTGTAATTTTACCAGAAGTGTTTCATAATTTGGGTCTTGATTTGCTGCCTTATTCACCAATTCTTCTACATCTATCTGAGCACTACTTGCAATATTGTTGATATGCTGACAAGCATTTCTGCTCAATGCATCAGCAACTTTATTCTCCTTCCCTCTAATATGTTTTATATCCATGTCAAACTCACTTAAAAAGGACAGCCATCTGGCATGTCTGGAATTCAATTCAGTTTGAGAAAAGAAATATTTGAGACTAATATGATCAGTCATCAATGTAAATTTTTTTCCAAGAAGATAGTGCCGCCACATTTTCAAAGCATGAATAACAGCTGCTAACTCTAAATCATAGGCACTATAATTATGTTCATGTATCTTCAGTTTCCCGGATTCATAGGCAATCACTGAATTTTCCTGCAAAAGAACTCCTCCCAATCCTTCTCTACATGCATCCGTAAATACCACAAATTCCTTATCAGGATCTGCAATCTTCAGTATAGGGGCTATGGTAAGTTTCAGTTTTAATTGGTCAAAACTGTTTTGGCATTTTTTAGTCCATTCAAACTTGACACCTTTCCTCTATAAGGAAGTGATGGGATGTGCTATGGCAGAAAATCTCTCCACAAATCTGCGATAATCGCCGACAATCCCCATGAATGATCTAACTGCTGAAACATCAGCGGGCACTGGCCATTCTTTTATAGCCTTTATCTTCTCCGGGTCAACAGCAAGGCCTTGTTCAGAAATAATATGACCCAAGTATTGGATCTTGTCCTTATAGAACTCACATTTGCTAAATTTAGCGTATAGCTGATTTTCCTTTAGAGTTTGCAACACTATCTTTAGGTGTTCTTTGTGTTCCTCTTAACTGTTTGAGTAAACTAAAATATCATCTATGAACACAAGGACAAATTTATCCAAATACTTGTTTAACACACTGTTCATTAGGCACATGAATGTGGCAGGGGCGTTTGTCAAACCAAAAGGTAGAACTGCAAATTCGTAGTGGCCATACCTGGTTCTAAAGGTCGTTTTGCTGATGTCTTCCTCTTTAATTCTGAGCTGGTGGTAACCAGTTCTTAAGTCAATTTTTGAGAATACTGAAGCTCCTCTTACCTGATCAAAAAGATCATCAATTCTAGGTAAAGGATATCTATTTTTAATGGTCAACTTATTCAGTTGCCTATAATCAATGCACATCCTGAAAGTTCCATCTTTCTTTTTCACAAACAGCACTGGTGCTCCCCAAGGAGACACACTCGGTCTGATATACCCTTTATCTAGCAGTTCTTGCAATTGCATTTTCAGTTCTATAAGTTCAGGAGGACTGATTCGATAAGGTGCTTGTGAAACAGGTGTTGCTCCTGGCACCAGATCGATTGAGAAGTCAATCTCTCTTTTGGGGGGGAGATGAGGGATTTCCTTTGGAAAAACTTCCTTGAATTCTCTTATTACTGGTACAACATCCAGCAATTCTTCTTCAGTTTTCTGTTCTGTTTCTTCCACATGCAGTGCATAAACTTGGTATCCTTTCCTAGATGTTCTTTTTAATTGCAATGCTGAAATTTGTCTTACAGAAATAGGTTTTGGTTTCCCTTTGAGAATAAAAATTTTCCCTTCCTCATCTACACAATGCAAGGTTTTATCCCAGCAATTCATCAAAGCTTTCTTCTTTTCCAGCCAGTCCGTTCCTATCAATAGATCATATGACCCTAAGGGTAGAATGTTCAAATTCACTTCTGTTCGAAACTCATTTAATTGGATTTTTGTTCTGGGCAGTTTATGTGTTACCTTTCTTTTTGTTCCAGTGGCCAGCTATACCAACCATGACTGTTGAAATTTTTCAATTTTTAAGTTAGATTTTTCTACAATCTTTGGACTAATGTAACTCAAAGAAGCACCTGGATCAATCAGAACAGAAACAGGTAGGTCAGAAATCTTACCCTCCATTTCCACCATGGTTGCTTGATGTTTTGCTTGCAGATTTTCCAGGGCTGCACTGATAGTTGGTATGTTTCTGGCTATATCATTTACTGTTTTCGCTTCCCAATCCCTCATGAGCATATGAAAATTTCGATGGGGGCAGTCCCTCAAAATATGGGGTTCTCCACAGCCCCAACATTTCAAGGGCTCCTTCATTCGGACTGTTCCCTCCTTTTTACTGTCTCCATCTATTGGTTTCAATGCCACTTGAGACTGTGCAGTTTGACTTTCTTTGGGTTTACTAAACCTTTTCTGCTGATGATCTCTGCCAAAATTCTTCAGATAGGCTGGTTTCTGTTTTCTCCCTTTGAATTCATTCTTACTTACCCAACTTTTTCCTTGATCAGTTTTTCCTTTGAACTGTTGGTAACACAATCTAGCTTTTCTAACAGCTTCGTCCATTGTTTTTGGATTATCAAACTCAATTTTCTCTTTGTAGAACATAGGCAAACAATTCAGAAACCTCTGTACCTTGGCCTTTTCTTCCCTTATGTAAGGTACATATCTTAATAGATTGGTAAAATTAGTAACAAACTCATCAATAGTGAGCTGTCCCAATCTAAGCTCATGAAATTCTTTTTCTTTGTCATCATAGTACCGCTCATTCAAGTAGCGATTCTTGAATTTAGCCTGGAAATATTCCCAAGTAACTGTCTTTTCATCTATGGCATGCACCATCTTTGTCTCCTCCCACCACAAGGTAGCCTTACCTTGTAGCTGGTAGACAGCTAATCTAGCCTTCAGATTGCTTTCATATTCATAAACCTGGAAATACTTAATCATATTCAGCAGCCAGGCTTCAGCATCCTCCTACTTTTCCCCATCATAGGAGGGAGGTTTGATTTTTTGGAATTCCCCTTGTAATTCCTTTTTCTGCTTATTCTTATGTCGAATAGCATCTTCCTCATCAGATTCATCAGTTTTCCTCTTTCCGGAACCTTTGCCTTCTTGGCTATTCCGTGAGGTTAATTCCCTGATGAGCTTTTCCTGCTCCTCACTGGCTAATGACAATCTGTCGTTCTGGCTTTTTATCTCAGCCAATTCTTGTTGCAAGTTTTGCAACATAGCCATCATGGCCGCATTGGGATCTGGCTCACCACGCAGATCTACATAAATTCCGCCACCTTCTTCCATTCTATCACCTCACTGTACACTACATAGCACAGGTCAGTGAACAGAAAAAAACAAAACAACAAAAACAAAACTTTTGCTACAGCAATAAAATTACACAGTGAGTACACAGCAATCGTGAGCACAAAGTCACCAGCCTAGTTTTATAACTTGGGCTCTGATACCATTTGTCACACCTCCAATTTCACCCAGAAATTTTTTTTTCCTTTGCGAATGCAAGCTTGTGAGCCTAGGGTTATTATGACATTTCAATCTTTTCACTATGATAGTTTTCATTTCATCATGTTGCAATAATACCCTCCACCACTATCTCTCGTCTTATGTTATTTTTATTATAGTTAGGGAGATGGTTTATACGAACCTATTCTTTACACAGGTCTCGTATAGCCACTCTCCTTTAGCTTAATGGTCATATATCCCATTTATGAAATTATTGAATTCACACGTAAACCATATGGACTATGAACATATATTATATAAAATGAGTTGTATGAGTCGTTGCCCAAGGAACTTTTGACCCTTCTAATAGCCATCATTACGATGTTTACGTTATATATATGGTTATAGCCTTTGGGGTTATCGATTTTTCATATAATTCGAAGTGCATATTATTATGAATGGACTTTTTCCATGCGTTTGGCATCAACATGTATATACGCCTGGGTTGATATGACCACCCATCATGGTACCTCAGAATTTAAATCGATTTAATATATGGTAATGGCATTGGGATTATTTTGCACGTAGAGCATATCATTACTCCAGATTTGGGTTTCTCTGTGCATCGTCGCGGTGAGATTTTTATCCACGTCAGGCGTTGTGATAATTAACTGAGTGTTGTATGGTTTATATGCCCTTTTGTTTGCTTACATGGTGAGTCCACGTCGCTGGCATACTCAGCCTACGTGGTGTACCATTCCCACGCTGATACTTGCATAGGACATATGGAATTCAAATCGCATCTGCACTCATAAATTTTACCCGACGGTATTAACTCTCCATGGCTACCCATCGATCTGTGGCTTAAATTCTCCGATTCTTCCAAGTGGACGATGGCGATCGCTTTCAGTTAGGGTTCAGGTGGTTTAGCGAAGGCTTATATAAGTTCTCAGTGTAGAGTTAAGTCGGTTTTCCGCGTTCATCAGTTGCAGGCCTCCTCTGTGTCTGCACCATTCCACTTATGCCGAGGGTTTCGACTCTCCGTTGCAGAGAAGAAGTACGGCGCCTCTCGTTCCTCAACACGCGATCAAGTAATTCCTCCACGCACATTTTAATTCTATTACAGGTTTGAATGATTCATAATTAGTTTGTAAAGGCCATACGCCTGCTCTGAATATATATATTGAATCATAAGTAAGGTGAATGCGTCTGGATTGTTTTTCGATGTTCAAGGTATTCGTTCAGCACAAGGTGTGGTTGGTTTCTATTTTTAGGGTTATCGTCGACCCTTCTCTGGTTATATTTAAATTGCGACTGATTTTTTCTATACCTCTTGTGTAGCATGCGTCGCCTTTCCTCAGGCAGACGTCTCCTGTTCCATGGAGCTTTATGAGGTGTGTTCTTATTCGTTCCATCTCCGCATATAATTTTTTATTTCATCGTGTTATACTCGAGGGTAATTTGTATCAATCCCTCTCTGTTCAATGTTCGATTGCAGGGCTCGACGCGCCTGAGATTTGCATTCCACAGGTAATGGTTTTAATACCGAACTTATTTTATTCATTCGCTTATTTCTCCACGATGGCACAATGACTAACTTGCATTTTGGGTCGAATTTGTCTTCTACAGGTAAATCCAGAGGACTCTTGCGTACTTATGACAGTAGATAATGGCCCTTTCAATCGTATGGATGCTAACATCGGTCCCTTGGCCGTCCAGGTTGGTATACTTATGGGGTTACTTCCCCTATCCTGATGCGTTGTCTCGTGAGCGTCGAAACATTGCTTCTCTTGTGATGTTTCGCAGTATTTCTTGTGGAACGAGACTATCTCTCCGAGTCGGGGTTTTTTTTTCTTTTCTTCTTATTATCATTGTCATTCTTGGATGGTGCTCGGTTAAATTTGTTCTGTTGAGATAGGGGTTGTGAGTTATATACCCCAGCCTGATAGGCTCAGCATGTAATTCGAAAATTTTGGACAGATATGTACTCCCTATTGTCTTAGGTCAATTTTAATATACTATGCCATAGTTTAAATGTACATGGATTGTATGAATAGTGCATATGATTTCATACCTTGGCATATGGCTTTGTTTAATTTGCTCGTCTGAACCATATTTGTTTCCGGTAATGCTAAGGACATTCCAGATTTCTTCATTTCATCCATCATAATTTAAAAATAGCTATATATATGTTTATCTATTCTTCGAATGCACTTCGTTCACTCTTTTCTGTGGTTAGAAATCTCCACTTTGGTACTTGTATCATTATTACAGTTGCCTGTGCTCCTGGTTACATTGAACTTGTTTTATACCTATCTGTCGAGACATATGGAAAGCTTGCTGGAATCTTATAAGACAATTCTCCTTTATAAACAGATGGTTAATATGTATGAAAGTCTAGAGATTATGTTTTCCTATTTTCCAAAGTTATACATGCATAATTCTATTCTCCAGTTTCTTCTCACTTTCTTGTATCTAGTTACAGCTCTTATCTACCTATGTGTCTGATGGTAGCTGGTTCTGAAGAGCTGGTAATGGGATTTGAACTCTTTTCATTTCCCTCATAGTCAAGGGAATTAGTGGTTACATAAATGCTACTGTGTCTAGTGTTGAAATTTATTTACTCTTTGCTCCTATTCTTCTCAACTGCTTACTCATAATTTCTACACTCTATGTATTCATTCTCAGTACTATGATGTTAGAATAGTTCCATGAGGCCATTGTCTGGTTTTTTTTTTTTTTTTTTTATAAATATCTACTCCTTTCCTTCACTAGAGTAAGGGGCTTATGGACTACCTTGTTGTCTTAGACCATTTGATTTCGTGGAATTATAATGGAGTATTTGGCTGACCCTGAGGTCAGTCTATTGAGTCTCTCCCTCTGTTCTTTCATAGACAGTATAAGTTTTAACTCATATCCTGCTATTGTTTTGGTGTACTATAGTGAATTCCATTTCTCTCTATGATAGATGTAATAAAAATTATGCTAGGAAACAGAAGCAGATTAAAAACAATTTCACAATGTTTCTTGAAAGAACAAGGTTTCCTGAGATTTAAACCCACCCTGGGTTTAAACATTCTATGGAATTCAACTTTACAGGATTTTCCTCTACAACTATACAGAGTGATCAGGTTACTTCCTGGTGATTACATTCTGTTAAATGTAGACTAATAAAATGTAATATCCTAGAGACAAATTTTATTTTTATATGTAGCCAAGTCATACCATAATAAACAAGAAGACAATTTTTCTCAGAGACATACCACTCGTGCAGTAGACCAACCTCCCAACCTTGGAGTTCTTCTGTCTCCCAGAACTCACCCCCGAGCTAAGATCACCTCCTGCAGCAAATTTTCCCCTAATCTGTACAAGAGCAGCTTATTTAAGCTATTGTTCCCCAAAGCATGTTTCTAATTCTGCGTCCAGAATCTCAGGATGTTTTTCTTCCTGTTTGCCTAGGCTTCCCAATTTAGGGATTCTTTAAAGCTGTTTTATGCTTTTCCTCAGCTTTTCCAGCTTTTTACCTCTTCCCAACTACTTTCCTCATCATTGGGGAAATTCAGATTTTTCCTCAAAAATCTAAATTTAAAACTTACTGTCTTTCAAGGATTTTTGAAAGATTGTGGGGAAATATTTGCCTCATCCATCCTCATAGATTTAGCAAGTGATCTCATCATCTCATTTTCGGTCAATTTGCACCACAATAATTTATTCATTTCCTCAATTAAATGTTTAATGACATTCACAAAATAATTATCCTTTGGGGTCCACTCCCCTTAGGATGTAAAGTTCAAGTATCTAACTTTAAAATGCAATCACATGAATTGGGGGTGTTA